>MU260375.1:80000-110000 GCA_020310875.1 Ceratopteris richardii
AGCCATAACGGAGAAATCTCGCTCGAAGTGCACACTGGTCTGTGTCTGCAGAATTCCTAAAAAGTCGAGGGTACATATATTTTTGCTAAACATCTTTCTCTGAGTATAGTCCATCATTTTATCTCATTCCACTTGCAAATGGTAACTTGTTAAGCTAATTTAATATGTCCAGAAGGAATTAGATCAATTGTTAGTGTGCTGGTCACACTGAGTGAAAGACTGAGCAGGTGTCATTACAGAAATAACAAGTTTTCTAGGATTTTTGAAGTGCCAAGTTATCTGTTTTGATTTGATCATTACACATATCATTTGCAAAGTACATATATGCTTTCTTGGTATCATTTGGAAGCTAAGCTAGTGTACTAAGCATATCTGAAGCAAAGGAGGGTTGGAGCAAAGCAGGTTTAGCAGCTTCAACTCAATCTCTTGAGTGCATCCAACCATCATTCCCAACAGTGGTATCAGAGCAAATAAGGTAAACATGGGAGATGGTTTTCCTTCATTCATTGACAAATTGGACAGGAACAATTACCAAGCTTTGTCATTGAGAATGAAGACCTATCTACAAGGAAGGAGCTTATTTGGATACATATCAGGAGATGAGGAATTGCCCTCATTCAAAGCTAGAGGACTACCCACCAAGGATGAACAAGAGAGACTCAACCAATGGTGTGCAAAGGATGCTTTGGCAAGGTCTTACCTTCTTAACTCTATATCTGATTTCCTTTTACCTCATGTAAGGAACTGTAAGACTTCCCAAGAGACTTGGGAAACCTTGTCAACATATTTCTCTTCCAACACAAGGGCCAGGAAGAATCAACTGTGGATTGAATTCACAACCCTTAGGAAGCAGCCCAAGCAATCAGTCTCAGAGTATGTGACCAAGATTAAAGATGTGGCAGACCAATTAGCAAGCATTGGAGAGGAGATTGAAGAGGAGCAAATAGTCAGGCAAGTAACAAATGGACTCAAGGCAGATGATAAGTGGGAAAGTTTCACCACTGCAATGGACCTCTATATGGACATGCATACCCCAGATCTCACAACACTCATTGGCCAACTATTCACACATGAAGCAAAGTTTACAAAGGCAGGAGATCAATCAAAAGGTAACAACCCCTCTGCTCTCTATACTGATAAGAAAGTTAAGGATAAAGGTAAAGGGAAGAAACAGGATGAAGAAGGCTCTACCTCCCAAGCTAATTATGCAGGGAGAGGTAGATCATCAAGAGGCAGGGGCAGAGGAGGTAAGTCAGGTAGGGGGAGACCCTACAACTCATCACCATGCAACATTTGTGGATTGTCCAATCATACCACAAATGAATGCTACAAGAACTACAAGAATCAGAGAGGAAGAGGCTACTCAAGAGGTGGATACTCTCAAGGGAGAGGCAGATTCAACCAACATCAAGGCTACAATGGATACAACAATCAATACAACAACAATTACAACCACAATCACAATGGTAACTACCAAGGTGGATTCAGAAACAGAAGGGACTACAACAACTACACAGAGGAGCAAGATGACTCCCTATTGATCATGAATATGACCTCCAAGGCAGGTACAAATGATGATCATTTATTTTATATTGACTCATGATGTTCTAACCATGTAGCTGGCAATGTGGCACTACTTTTTGATTTGGAAGAACCCAAGGGCAAACATCAGGTACAGACAGGTGATGGCACTAAACACTCTGTTGTAAAGATTGGAAATGTGAAGACATGTGATGGTAATCAGAACCTATTAAGCAGGGTACTCTATGTACCAACCATCACCAAGAATCTAATGAGTGTTGGTCAGATTGTGGAGAAAGGTTTGCAGGTCAGTTTCACTCAACATGGAGCATATGTGGAGGATCCAAGACATGGATTCAGAAGGATAGCCAAGGGGGAGAAATCAGGTAGATTTTTTACTTTGAGCTAGAAGACACCAAGAACATTGCTTTGTATAATTACAAGGATCAAACACTTTCAGAGTTAGAAATATGGCACAAGAGGTTAGGCCACATAGGTGAAAGAACCCTAAAGCAAATGTGCAGGGATCAATGTGTGCTTGGGATACCTAATGTATCCAAGCAACACATGATTTACAAGTGTGGAGCATGTCAGTTTGGTAAGTCTCACAGGTTTCCCTATTCAAGGAAAGGTTTCATGCATGAAGACTACCTAGACTTGGTACACACAGATGTTTGGGGACCTAGCAAGGACCCTTCCATTTCAGGTTCAAGGTATTATGTGTCCTTCATTGATGATTATAGCAGATGGACCATCTTATACTTTATGAAGCATAAAGATGAAGTGTTTAATTGTTTCAAGAGGTACCTTGCACTTGTTGAAAATCAAACAGGAAGAAGCTTGAAGAGGCTAAGGTCAGATGGTGGAGGAGAGTACTTCTCCAATGAGTTTGAAGATTTCTTGCAGGAAAGAGGCATCAAAAGGGAGATTACTACAAGGTACTCACCTGAACAAAATGGGGTAGCTGAAAGAAGGAATAGACTCATTGTAGAAACAACTAGGTCTATGCTTAATGAAAAGAAGCTGCCAAATTATCTTTGGGCAGAAAGTGTATCCACTGCCACCTATCTCATAAATAGGTTGCCATCCAAATCACTTGATGGTATGACACCATATGAAGCTTGGCATGGTAAGAGACCTTCTCTGGATCATTGCGAAATCTTTGGTTGTGTAGCATATGTGCATATTCCCTCACAGGTAAGGGGAAAGCTAGACCCTAAAGCTGAAAAATGTATCTTCATTGGTTATGATTTGAACCCAAAGGGATACAGATTCTACAACCCAACAAACAAAGGCTTCAAGGTAAGCAGAGATGTCATCTTTGATGAGAATGACTCATGGTATGAGAATGAATGCAGGAAAGTTAGTCTACCCTATGATATGGAAGAAGATTTCCCAAAGCTCACCAAGGAGGAATCAATTCAGAAAGATGAATCAAGCTCAGATGATGATGATACAATAAACCTTGAGGAATTCAAGGCATGGAAGTCTAAAGGAAAGATGAAGATGAAGAAGCTTGAGGATACACCAGAATCCTCAACTCAAGCAATGAGGAGATCTCATAGAGAAAAGAAGAAACCTATCAGATTTGGGTATGACACATCACTTGTAACTAAACATTCTGTATATCTTGCAAAAGATTTGTTGAATGAAGAACCAGGTACCTATGAAGAAGCAATCACCAAACCAGAATGGAAAGGAGCTATGGATGAAGAAATGGAAGCTCTCAAGGAGAGTGATACTTGGGACTTGGTACCCAAGAAGGACTCTATGAAGGTGATAGGATCCAGATGGATCTACAAGCTAAAGAGAAATTCAGATGGAACAATCAACAGGTACAAAGCTAGGTTGGTAGCCAAGGGTTTTGCACAGACCCAAGGCATTGATTATGAGGAGACATTTTCTCCTGTGGCTAAGATGCCAACTATCAGAATATTGGTGAGTGTAGCTGCATCCAACAATTGGAACATGTACCAATTAGATGTCAAGAATGCTTTCTTGAATGGATGGATATCTGAAGAAGTCTACATGTCACAACCACCTGGCTATGAAGATCCCAAGAAGGTAAATTATGTTTGTAAATTGAAGAAGGCTCTATATGGTTTGAAGCAGGCACCTAGAGCATGGAATTACAGGTTGACAACCTACCTCCAACACCAAGGATTTGTGATGAGAAAAGCTGATACTTCTCTGTTCATAAAGAGAAGTAGTACAGAGGTAATCTATTTGTGTGTTTATGTTGATGACATCATCATTACAGGCAATGATGTCAATGGGATTAGACACATCAAAGGTCAGATGATGAAGGAATTCAAGATCAATGATCTTGGATTATTGAAATACTTCTTAGGTCTTGAGTTAGTCTACACCAACTTAGGTATATATATCACTCAAAAGAAGTATGTACAGGATATGGTCAAGAAGTTTGGCTTGCAGGATGCTAAAGTCTCAACTACTCCAATGGAGGTCAACCTAAAGCTAAGTGCTCATGAAGGGGATGAAATACAAGACATTACAGGATATCAAAGCATGGTAGGTAGTTTGAATTATGCTACCTTGACAAGAATTGACATAGCATATGGAGTTAGTGTGCTTAGTCAATTCATGCACAAACCAAGGACACCTCACCTAGAGGCAGCAAAGAAGATCTTGAAGTATTTGAAGGGAACTCAGAACCATGGTTTGTACTTTTCTTATACATCAGATATTGACATTAAAGTATATTCAGATGCAGATTGGGCAGGTTGCAAGGATGATAGGAGAAGCACATCAGGATACATTTGTTTTGCAGGAGATAAACCTATTTCTTGGTTAGCCAAGAAACAACCTACAGTGGCATTGTCATCCACTGAAGCAGAGTATAGAGGGCTTGCCAATGCCACTCAAGAAGCTATCTGGTTGAAGCTCTTGTATACAGAGTTAGGTCTATACACTAGACCTCCAATTATCTTTGGAGATAACACTAGCTCTCTTCACCTTGCAACTAATCCAATATATCATGCCAGAACCAAACACATAGAGGTTCATTACCACTATGTAAGGGAGAAGTTACTAAGAAAAGAGATTCAATTAACATATGTGTCTACTAATATGCAATGTGCAGATTTACTCACTAAAGCATTGGATGGAAACAAGCTATGCAGATTCAAATCTTTGATTGGATTGCAGGATGTGATTGAAGACTAAAGATGAAGACTTAAGCCAAAGTGCTTGGCTTGAGGGGGAGCTATTGGTGCATTTGAAGCCTTCACCTTTGGCTTGGAACCCTTAAAGGATATCTCTATGAGAAGCAAGAACCATAGGAACTTAGTCTTATGTGTTATTACATTTTACTCATTGTAAAAGTCTATATGACTTGGCATTTACTTGTATCACTTACCTACTTGATTAGTCGTGGAAGTTGGATGGTGTAAATGGAGAGAATATCTCCCTAATTTTAGAGGAGTGATTATAGGAGATTTGAATTTGAATTCAAATTCAAATTTCAACTCAACTTCTATAAAAGAAGTACTTGAAAAGTCGTGTTTTTTAGCTAGTCCAATTGAGCTCACTCCCTGAGGCATTCTACCATTGTAACTCAGTGTGTGTTAGTGCTACTTCATAGCCTACACCACAATACCTCAATTAGCTATGCTTGTCATGCTAATGAGATTGTACAACTACATCAATCAATAGAAGTATACACATTAATCATCTCTGTTATCTCTGAGTCATCATCTCTAAGTCTGTCAACTTCAAAGAGGCATATCTCAGGATCTACTGAACCAAATCAAGTGATTCAAAGCACATTGGAACCAAATCCAAGCATACTACACGCCTACAAAATTTCAAGGTCAAAGGATCAGCCATAACGGAGAAAGCTTGCTCGAAGTGCACACTGGTCTGTGTCTGCAGAATTCCTAAAAAGTCGGGGGTACATATATTTTTGCTAAACATCTTTCTCTGAGTATAGTCCATCATTTTATCTCATTCCACTTGCAAATGGTAACTTGTTAAGCTAATTTAATATGTCCAGAAGGAATTAGATCAATTGTTAGTGTGCTGGTCACACTGAGTGAAAGACTGAGCAGGTGTCATTACAGAAATAGCAAGTTTTCTAGGATTTTTGAAGTGCCAAGTTATTTGTTTTGATTTGATCATTACACATATCATTTGCAAAGTACATATATGCTTTCTTGGTATCATTTGGAAGCTAAGCTAGTGTACTAAGCATATCTGAAGCAAAGGAGGGCTGGAGCAAAGCAGGTTTAGCAGCTTCAACTCAATCTCTTGAGTGCATCCAACCATCATTCCCAACAATAGCAGCCATCCAATTTTCAGGATTTTGTGCTTCATCAAACGAAATAGGCTCATTCTCATCACAAAGAATAGAGGCAGCCATAGCATAGCAATCTAATGCAAAAGAGGCACTATGAGAGCCTGAATGAGTACGATATGATAGAGGTGCATCTAATTTGCTGTCATGCAAAGTTTGCACCAACCATTTGGGCATACTTTTTGCCTCCTCAATATCAACTCTCTCATCAACAAGTGCATCATGTAAATCTACATAAAAAATGAAATGATTCACATCATCACATGAAACTAGCAAAGGCTAAGAAGTTGCCTTATTAGGACCAACACTAGACTATTCACTTGTAAAAAGAGGCGGCAAAGTATCATACATGTCTTTGGAGCTTACAGATGTCTCCTTCCTACATGAAACTAAAGGCTGAATAACATCTTCCACAAAAACAACATCATGGCTAACCAAAATGCATTTATTCTGTGGATGATACAGGTGATAGCCTTAGCTTTTAGAACAGTACCTAACAAAAATACTTTTTACTACTTTTTTATCCAATTTCTTGTGATGTTGTTTAGGCGCTAATGCATATGCCAAACAACCAAAAACACATAGGTGAGCAATAGATGGCTTATGACCATGCCAAGCCTCATATGGAGTGATAGACAACAATGTTTCAATGGGGCATCCGTTAAGTACATATGCTACACACATAACGTCCTCAAGCCAGAAACTATGTGGTAAAGTCTGACTCCTAAACATACACCTCGCCATCTCCACGAGTGATGTGTCCTTTTGTTCATCAACTCCATTCTATTGAGGTGCATACAACATTAAAGTAAGAAGACATATATTCCCCCCTCGATCAGAATGGAGGGTGCCCATTTAACATGCCGAGAGATTTTCAGCCAAAACTAGAAACTATTTGAAGCACATAAACACCCCTAACTATGCTTTCAATGGATATACCCATGCATGCCTGAAAAAATCTTCAATGAAAGTCGTGAAGTAAACATAGTTTCCAAAAGAAGGTGCCTGCATAGAACCATAGATATCAATATGTACACGGTACAATTTTTGAGTAGCTCGAGCTGAACTATCTTTTGGGAAGGATGAACACTAAAGTTTTCCCAACATATAGCCTTCAAAAACATGTCTACTGGGTGTCTCAAGTTTGGGCAAAGAGGACACCATTTGGGATTTCTACAGGTTTAGCAAACTAGAAAAACTCAGATGACCAAAGTGTGCATGCCAAAGCTTTGCACCCGAGATAGCTTGAGAATCATGTATTGCACAATCTGAATCATTCATAGATTTTTCATAGTCTATGAGCTTATATAGCCCATGACATAAAATTCTATAAGCAATAATCATGTCTCCATTTCACAGACATAAATTGTACATATGTCATCAACAAATTTCACAACCAAGCCAATCTTGGCTAAAGCTAAAACTGATAACAGATTCTTCTTGATCCCTGGCACATATAGAGCATCTGATAATGTGAAGGAGCTACCATCAGGAGTAGTCAGAATGATCTTACCAACTCCCATAATAGGATAAGAGGAGTTGTTGGCACATGTGACAATATTTCTTGTAGGGGCAGGCTCGAGTGAAGTGAAGAAACTATGCTGCAACGTAATATGTTTGGTTCCCCCACTATCAAAGTACTAAACATCTAAGTCTACTATAGATATACACTATTTAGGAGAGGATGGGTCAAAAGTGCAAACAATAGTAAATGCCCATTCTTCATTCTGCACTAGATTAGCAGACTCTATTTTCGGTGTGGAGGCTTCTACAACAACCATTCCAACGTCTTTTTTCTTTGCGTCTTCTGCACCTAGTTTTGGGTAATTCTTTATGACATGATCATTTGCTTTACAGTACATCCAAAACAATTTTTGCTTTTTTTGTTTTCTTCTCTTCAATTAGCAGGTTTCTGCTTACTAGTAGAAGACTCCATTTATCTTTGCCCTTTTGTCTAGCCAGAAAAGTTTGATCTGCAACACACATAATAGACTTGTTCTGCCTAGACTGATCTTCTTGCAATAGAACAAAGATGCACTCCTCAAATGTTAAGGAATTTGGATTTCCTTTCATCATCAAACAAAGAGTAGACAAAAAACTCTGGTATGAATCAGGAAGACCATTCAGAACAGTCTGCACAAGTGAACTCTCAGGCAAGACTTCATCAATAAAAATTAAATGTTCCTTCAAATCTTTGATCTTTGTTAAAAAACTCTCCATAGAATTACCTTCATTCATATGCGCAATCTCCAACTCTTTTCAAAGGTAAGCAGCATGAGCCTCATTCGTAGCTTGGTACAATGTGGTAAGTGTATCCCAAGCATCCTTAGCCATTTTGCAAGAGCGAATGTGAGGGATAATGACATGTTTGACAGATAAGGCTATCAATGCATGTGCTTGAGCATCTTTGCCATGCCAACAAATTTGCTCTACAGTAGGTGTAGCAAAAACTGTAGCACGAACAAGAACATGAAGAATATCGTCATCTTCAACACCCTCTGCATCAATTTCAATACTTATATTTTTAGGTGTAATAGGATGTTTTTCAACGCCCTACACAATATTCCACAATCCTTTTGCGACCAATACATGACACATCATATAAGCCCACAATGGGTAATTCGTACCATCCAACTTATCCTCAACAGCCAACATATAAAATACATCACTACTTTAAGCCATGGCCACTCACTAAAATACCATGATGCAAGAAAAGACTATATCTAAAAAATTTGAACAACACTACCATGACAAGTTTTGCCAAACGTGTAGCAAACTTCGAGACACTTATACTGGTGAATCAAAACCTGTATATGTCTTTGGCACAAAAAGATAAAATAGCCTACACAAGTGCTATGATAGTGCATTCGGAGTCTGAAACGAGCTTAGATCATGATTTTGGCACCAGAGAGCAAAGTTGTTTTGATCTACTAATCACCATAAGTATGCTCACCAAATTGTGTGCGATTATGAGACTCTGATTGGAGGGGTGTCAATGATGCCCTAGATGAAGCAACGACCTGCTTGAATACCAATTGTTGGAGTTCAAGGTTTGTGGAAGCACACAAACAACACAAGGAAGAAGAAGAAGCTTGGAGCAAACACACAATACTAAATGTATTACCACTAGAATGTACAAAGATAAGTATCCTGTTAAGGAAGTAGATGTATATACAAGCCGAGGAAAAAAAACCTCCTAAAGATGGAAAAAAGTGCCCCGGTGGTCCAAGAGTGTTCTCACACATCACTAACTAAATATATCAACATGAGATAAAGCATCAATGCTTAGTGCTATATGCACCTCAATAAAATGGAGTTGCTGAAAAAAGAACATGTCCCAAATGGAAATGGCAAGGTGTATGGTCAAAAGTTAGGCTTTACCACATAGCTCATGGCTTGAATCTATTATGTGTGCAACATATGTACTTAACGGGTGTCCCACCAAAGCACTATAATGGATAACTCCATAGGAGGCTTTTGATGGTTGCAATCCATGTGCTTCTCATCTATGTGCCTTTGATTATACGGCATATACATAAGTGCGTAAACAACAACATAGAAAATTGGATGATAAAGTACTGAAATGTATTTTTGTTGGGTACAATGCTGAAAGTAGAGGCTATCATCTGTGTCATTCACAAACTAAGCAAATTTTGGTTAGCCATTGTCACAAAGATTTACATCTCTACATTGTTTTGAAGCTAAACCCCAATCATGAGTTTAAAAACATGTGATCAATTTATATGAAGATGCTCAATAGTTATAACATACATTTGAAATTGAAAAGGTAAAAAGAAACTCTTTAATATAGACATTCCATATTGTCAGTGTCCTTCCAAGTAGTACTTGGAAGAGAAGAGTAGGATGAGAAAATTGATCTTGAGATGAATTTAGGAATTAAGGACATTATTCATTCTATAAAAACATCAAGATCGTTTATACTTGAAACCCTAAGGACCGTTCCTCTATGTCAAAGAACGTGGGGAATGTTGGTTTTAAAACATCAAAGTCGTGGTCAATTGACCTGAGTCCCAATCCCGATGGCAGCATGATCATAATACAATGCTTTTGCAAGTTTTTGTTTTGGACAAAAAGCAATGCGAATCAGCTAAATATGGTGAAGATATCGAACTGAAGTTGTTCCTGAAGCAAACGTGATGACGGAAGCTTTTGGGATGTTATTTTCGGAAAAAAGCTATTCAAGCAAAAGCTCATTAATTCATGAAAGGAGAAAATAGTGTTGAATATGATGAATGTACGACAAATATATATGATTATATGACTTGAAAGTGATGATTTCTATTTCAATTTTGTAACAACGCCTTTCCTTTCATGGCTGCTGTTCCTACTCTGCGTATGCTTCTTTTAGAATTTGTGCCAAATAGCACTCCTTATTTTATATGAGTTCGCCACTCTATGTATTGTATTGTTTGAATTTTTGTTAGATAATTACTGTTATTACAAGCGTCCGTATACAAAATACATCGGCTGTGATAGGTTAATGGATAGGGTGTTATACTCTTATCATGGTGATGTTTTACTTTTACTTTTGTACTCTTTATATCCATAAACAATACATCTATATATCGTATACATGCAACTATATCTCCATATCTAGGTAAACATGATAATGTCCATTAATGCGACAATATATACGTATGTTTTCTTGAATACATGATTACTTTTTATCAATTAGAATTTTTACATTGATATGTAAAAACTTGAACCGAGAAAGTGAATGTAACAATATATACGTATGTCATCTTGGATACATGTCTACTTTTTATCAATTATACGTTTTATATTGATATGTAAAAACCTGAACCGAGAAAGTGAATGTATAATTTAGTGGTACATTAGTTACGTGGCATACTCATTAACTAGTTTGAGTGGGCAATTCTTAAACGATTTACCCGAACATCTTTGCAACATATTTATGCAAAAAACCCAACTACCTTGAGTAGAAATAGATCACACATTGGTTGGAATCCTTTGATGCAAAATGACATGATTGAAGAAAGTTCCATCCAGCATTGTTTCCCATGGATTTTTAATAGTACCATTTCTATTACGTCCAAGATACCAGACTACTATCAACAACATCAGAAATCAAGAAATACCACATAGATGTAATAGAATGAATACCATAAAATGGGGACGGCTACTGAAGATAATAATTCAGGCCACTTCACTTATAAGATGGATCCTCCATATAAGCTCCAAACGATGTGAACAATCTCACTGATGTATTTCTATAACATGAAGGTCATGGGGAGGAACCTCTTTTCATGGATTTTGACACAAGATCTATGAACGACCTCGCATTTCTAGAAATTCTAATTGTTTGATTAAGAATCAAATCATAGACCACAAGCTAATTTCTACTCCGTCTCACTCTATTGATGAGTTCTCTCTTGAGTGTAATTCAAAGACATTTGTATCTTGAGGTTTTCAAATTAGGTTTTATCAAAGTGGAAGAGGAAGGTATCACTTAAAAAAAAATAGATGGATATTCTAAATGGTGCTTGATATAAGAAAGAAAATTGGGGTAAGGGTATCTATTGATTTTTGAGCATTGAATAAATCTATTCTACAATATAGATTCGAAAGGCCTTCAACAAGAAAGTGCTAGAGGAGGGAGTTGGTCTTACAATATACAATTTTCTCGATGGATTCGATGGGTACAATCAGCTTCTGATCCATCTAAGGACTCTAAAATAACCACTTTTGTCAATCCATGCGGCACCTCCGTCTACACCATTATGGCATCTGGTTTTCAAAGTATGCGCGCTTCATTTAATCATGCTAGAAATCGTGTTTTGTGCAGTTTTATGGATACATCTTCCATATTTTCAAGAAAATTAGAGAGAGCTTTTGGTAGAATATTGTCACTAGGACTTGGCTAACAATTTTTTTTTGCATTTTTGTCAATGGATTTCCATTTTGCTAAGAAAATAGCTAACAAAACTGTTGTCCAATTTTTTGGAAGGATTTTACATACTCCTAGGAAAATGAGAGAGAACTTTGGTGGAGGATTTGCACCAACACATGGAAAATCGAAAAGAAATCTTCCACCAATGCCACTAGACATATTTAAATTAGACACCACCAAATGTCCCTTTTCAATTAGAGAAGGCACTTTGTTGGGCCATATTGTATTTTTGAGCGCATAACTTTAGATTGTGCTAAGTTACCTACCATATTGTCCATGCGAATAACTCATACTCCTAAGGAAGTACAAAGTTCTTAAGTTCAAGCAAGGTAGTGCTCAAAATTTATTTGAATGTATTACGTAGTAGTGAAGCCATTTTCATGGCTCAACAATAAAAAAAAAAAGCATGCTCATGCGACCCCAAGTCCAAAAGATCATTCAATGAGCTCAAAATAAGGTTATGTACTCAACCATTGCTAATTGTTCCTTGTTGGTTGTAAGAATCACATGTGCATATAGACGCAAGTCTTCATGTTGTGGGGACAGTATTGGCACAATTGTCTCTACATAGAAAAGTGGACCAACTCATCACATGTGCAAGTAGGATACTTATCAATGTGGAGAGAAATTATTACAACACCACCAAATGGAAAGGTTTGGACAATATCTTCACTCTAAAAAACTTTAGGTACTATGCCTTGGATGTGCATTTCATAGACATCTTTACCATCAACTTCTAAGCTGTTTAATCAATAAGCCAATGGTTGTAGGTAGACTTTGGCACGTTGCTCTTTCAAGAATATAATTTATTTCCAATGTGATGATGACACTTGTTGGGTCCTAGTCCTTCTACCTGATGGTTTTTTGCACTTGCAAGAGACTTTACTTGTAAAATTTACGATAAAAAATATATGTAGAGATTGTATATACATTTTTCATTTGGAATGGTGATTTCAAAACTTTTGGATTGTCAAAGTTCTATGTTGAGTCCTTTGCAATGTGGGTTATTCATGTTGTTTTTTGTGATCTTATGTTTAAACATTTGCTTTGATGCAAAAATCTTGATATTGTTTTATGTTATCTGTATTATTTTCTCAACAAATAATCATTTTTTCACTTTAAATATTTTATTTTGAACTTTTAAAAGTTGTCCTCACTTTCTGTAAAACCTTGAAGCCACTATAAAAGTAGGTTCTATGTTCTCATTTTTCTAATTTGAACTCATAAAGACCTAGAGATTCTCTCAAGGCTATAGACTATGCCCACATGCAATGGCTACATCCACATCTACCACTCCCATAAAATGCCCTTGAGAGCTTTTCATGGTATTCTTGGATAGAACACACTATAAAGATCATATAGATTTGTATGGCCAAGTTTGTAGAGTCCCTAATCTTGAAGGGACACTAACCATGAACTTTGATGTGATAAAAGAGAATATTGACTATATGGAGTTTTATATACTATGATACTCCACCATATGAGGGAAATGGGTCTCCTACGACCTATCTTTTTATATCCATAAAGGAGATGAGGCCTTTGCAAAGCATTTCAAGTGTTTCATTGCCATTGATGAGGATGCAAGGCACTTTTTAGATGACATAGTCCCAATAATCAAGCATTATGATAAGACAAGGAAGATGGGAATGAAATATTTATCTTACATTGCCACATCAATCTTTATCCTAAATGAGGAGCTTGAACCTACACCCATGGACCTACCCCATCTTGTTACTAGGGGTTTTGTAGATGATGAAAAGGAACCAAAAATAGAAGCTCTCAACTTATTAGATGAGAGTGATTAAATAAGTAGAGAATTCCTACATCATGATGTGGATAAATTGAATGAAGGAAGTACCTCAGAAGAGCATCCATCGTCCGAATTGGAGCCCTTGGAACCCACTCTACGAGAGGTAGATATGGAAATGTTTTCAGTTCTTCTTGAAGATGGCGAAGAGTTTTTATTCCTACATGATATTGAGAAGGCATTTGGTCTATGCTTTCACGAGTGACTTAGCATTTTTGTTCAACATATGATGTTCCCATGGATAACTCTTCCTGCCTAATTGAAAAATCAACCATTCTATTTGGTGATTTAGTTGCACACTTTTGCCTTGGTGTGTGCCAAGATTTTGGGTGATGCTAATGGAAACACCACTAAAGAGGATTTGGTCGGATCAAGGGAAAGGCTTTTTGGAGAAGAAGATTGCAACATACCTGTTGGACTAGAGTGGTATGACTCACTCTTGCATTCCTCTATATGCATTGAGAAGAGGAGAGGTAGAGGATAGGATTCAAGATGTAAGTATGTACTGAATTTTATGATTATTGATGTTTCATATTTGTACTCCTTAAAGGTCTATGTGCAAGAAGCTATTGAAGTTGATAAATTTGTGGCTAGGAGTGGTGGTGAATAGGTTTTCCATGGTAGTGCCTCATTCTTGGCAAACTACATGTGAAATTTCCAAAGGAAGAATTATGATTGCCCATAAGGACTATTCACATCAAAAACACTTCATGACTTGGTTTCTGAAGGCCTTGAGTAAGCTTTTATGCCTATCTACAAATGCAAGTGACCAACTATGTAATTTTGTTAGGAAGTCCTTTGCCCTTACTAGTGTAGGAGTGTTAACTTTAGAGAAACAATATTAGGACAAATAGGGATTGCGTTGGGTATAGAAAACCCCCTGTAATATCTCACTCTATTTTGACCTACTGATTTCCATAATCTTTCCAAAGAAGAAAGAATGTAGTGGAGAGATTCCAGGCCAAGAGCAATTTGTAAACAAATTAAATAGAAAAGCTAATTTTTTCAATTCCCATGTGCATTCA
Source organism: Ceratopteris richardii (assembly GCA_020310875.1). Lineage (NCBI taxonomy): Eukaryota > Viridiplantae > Streptophyta > Polypodiopsida > Polypodiales > Pteridaceae > Ceratopteris > Ceratopteris richardii. The sequence goes on from MU260375.1 coordinate 94,601, forward strand.
ATTGTGGCTTTATGTTTTTGATCATATAATTCACACGTGTTTCATATTCAAATTAGTGATTTTTTGAATTGTGTTGGAGTTAGACGTGTGCAGAAGCACGCGAACAGCACAAGGAAGAAAAAGAAGCTTGGAGCACAAACACACAATACTGAATGTATTACTAGAGCACAAAAATGAGTAGCCCATTAGGGCAATAGGCGTATATACAAGCCGGGGGAAAAAAAAACCTCCTAAAGAGGGAAAAAAGTGCCTCGGCGGTCCTAGTGTGTTCACACACCACTACCTAAATATATCAACAAATCCCCCCTAGGAGTGATGCGGTGAACAAGGAGCTGGCACTCATGTATAAGGAAGTGCCAAGCTATGTGGAAATTACTCCACAAAAGGAAGTAAGTCCAAAGCTTTGCGGAAAGCTTCAAACTTCTCCCTAGGCAGAGCCTTCGTGAAAAGGTCTGCAATGTTCTCCTGTGTGGGCACATATGCCAAGCTGATCTCCCCAGCAGAGATCCTCTCCCTGAAATAGTGATAATGCACCTCAATGTGCTTAGTGCGAGCATGGAACACAAGGTTCCTCGCAACTGCCAATGCGCTCTGACTGTCAGTGAAGATGGTGGTGGCAGAAGACTCGCCAACACCCAAATCAGCCATAAGGCATCTGAGCCACACACACTCAACAGTCGCTGTGAAAGCTACCCTATACTCAACCTCACAATTGGAAGTGGCCATAGTAGGCTGCTTCTTGCTCAACCAAGATATACATGAGCTACCAAGCATGAAGCAAAAACCACTAGTGGACACACAAGTGTCATAGCAACCAGCCCAATCTGCATCATAAAAAGCATGCAAATCTAGCGGTAGTGATCCCCCCTTGGGATAAAACAACCCAAGTAGCCAAGTACCACTCAAGTAGCGAAAGATGCGCTTAACCGCCTTCCAATGTGTGACTCCTGGGCAATGCATAAACCTGCTCACCTGTGAGACAACAAACTGAATATCTCGCCGAGTAATGCATAAGTAAATCAAGCATCCAACAGCGTGCTGATAGAGAACAACATCAAATGCATCTCCAGCATCATGAAGACTCAATCGTAAACCTGTCTCCATAGAAGTGGAAATAGGCTTACAGTCTTCAAGGCCAAAACGCTACAATAATGTGTCAATATATTTCGTTTGACACAAAGCCATTCCACCATCAACTTGCATAAATTGAATGCCCAAATAGTGATGCAAATGCCCCAAATCAGACATCTCAGATGAGGCATGCAAATCAGCCTTGAAATCAGCAATATGCTTCTCAATAGGACCAGTGAGCAACATGTCGTCAACATAGACAACAATGATCAGAAGCACATCATTAACACGCTTAACATATAAGGTGCTTTCAGTTGGACTGTTCTCAAAACCATGTGCAACCAGATAGGAATGTATCTTCTGATACCAAGCACGTGGTGCTTGCTTTAAGCCATATAATGCCTTCTTTAACCTGCACACCTGGTTTTCATGCCCTTTCTACGCAAAGCCTCGGGGCTGAAAAACATACACTTCTTCATGCAAGTCACCATTCAGAAATGTTGTTTTAATGTCCAACTGATGTACATTCCAACCATGATGGGCTGCATGTGCACAAATGCTCCGAACAGTAGTCATACGACATGTAGGTGCAAAGGTCTCATCAAAATCAATGCCTCTTTCCTACGCATAACCCTTTGCAACAAGCCTAGCCTTATACCTGTCAACTGTACCATCACGTTTACGCTTCAGCTTGTATACCCACGTAGTGCCAATGGCCTTCTTGCCAGAGGCAAGTCACATAAAGACCATGCACCATTCTTCATTATAGCATCATATTCAGATTGCATAGCAGCCATCCAATTTTCTGAATTTTGTGCTCCATCAAAAGAAACATGCTCATTCTCATCACAGAGACTAGACACAGCCATAGCATAGCAATCTGATGCAAAGGAGGCACTATGAGAGCCTGAATGAGTATGATATGACAAAGGTGCATCTAATTTGCTGTCACGCAAAGTCTGCACCAGCCATTTTGGCATAGTTTTTGCCTGCTCAATATCAGCTCTCTCATCAACAAGTGCATCATTTAAATTTGCATCAGAAATGGAATGATCTCCATCATCATATGAAACCTACAAAGGTTGAGAAGTTGCCTCATTAGGACTAGCACTAGAGTGTCCACCTGTAAAAAGAGGCATCAAAGTATCATACATGTCTTTGGAGCTAACAGATGTCTCCTTAGTACATGAAAGCAATGGCTGAATAGCATCTTCCACAAAGACAACATCACGACTAACCAAATTGCGTTTAGTCTATGGATGATACAGACGATAGCCTTTACTTTCAGAACTGTACCCAACAAAAATACATTTTACTGCCTTATCATCCAATTTTCTACGATGTTGTTCAGGCACTAGTGCATATGCCAAACAACCAAAAACACGCAGATGAGCAACAGATGGCTTGCGATTATGCCAAGCCTCATATGGAGTGATAGACTGCAGCGCTTTAGTGGGACATCTGTTCAGTACATATGCTGCACACATGACAACCTCAAGCCAGAAACTATGTGGTAAAGCCTGACTCTTGACCATGCACCTCGCCATCTCCATGAGTGACCTGTTCTTTTGTTCAGCAACTCCATTCTTTTGAGGTGTATACGAAACTGTACACTGGTGTTTTATCCCACGTTCAGCCAAAAATGCATTAAAATCAGAAGACATATATTCCCCCCTCGATTAGAACGGAGGGTGCCCATTGTACATGCTGACAGATTTTCAGCCAAAACCAAAAACTATTTGAAGCACATGAACACTTCGGACTTTGCCTTCAATGGATATACCCATGCATGCCTGGAAAAATCATCAATGAAAGTCATAAAGTAAAGATATTTTCCAAAAGAAGGTGTCTGCATAGGACCACAAACATCACTGTGTACAAGCTGCAATTTCTGCATAGCCCGAACTGAACCATCTTTTGGAAAGGAGGAATGCTGCATTTTGCCCAAAATACAGCCTTCACATACATGTTTTCCAGGTGCCTCAAGCTTGGGCAAAGAGGACACCATTTCAGATTTCTGCAGCATAGCAAACTAGCAAAATTCAGATGACCAAAGCGTGCATGCCAAAGCTTTGCATCTGACATAGCCTGAGAATCATTTACTGCACATGCCAAATGATTTTCAGATCTTTCATATTCTATGAGCTTATAAAGCCCACGACATAAAATGCCAGAATCAATAATCACATCGCCATTTGACTGATCATGAACTGTACACCTGTCATCAACAAATTTCACAACCAAGCCAATCTTGGCTAATGTAGAAACTGATAACAGGTTCTTTTTGATCCTTGGCACAAATAAAGCATCTGACAAAGTGAAAGAACTACCATCAGCAGTAGTCAAAATGATCTTACCAACTCCCATAAGAGGATAAGAGGAGTTGTTGGCGCATGTAACAGTATTCCCTGTAGGGGCAGGCTCGAGTGGAGAGAAGAAATTGCGCTGCGAGGTAATATGTTTGGTCGCCCCACTATCAAAATACCAAACATCTGAGTCTACTGCAGACATGCACTGCTCATGAGAAGATGGGTCAAAACTGCAGACAGTAGTAAACACCTATTCTTCTTCCGGCACAAGATTTGCAGACTCTGTTTTTGGTGTAGAGGCCTCTGCAACAACCATTCCAGCCTCTTTCTTCTTTGCCTCTTTAGCAGCCAGTTTTGGACAGTTCTTTATGATATGATCATTCCCTTTACAGTACTTACAAAACAATTTTTGCTTTTCTGATTTCTTCTCATCTTTATCATCCTTCTTCGAAGATGCAAAATTAGCAGATGTTTGCTTACTAGTTGAAGAGCTCCATTTTCCTTTGCCCTTCTGACTAGCCAAGAAAGCTTGATCTCCAACTCACATAATGGACCTGTTTTGCCTAGACTGATCTTCCTGCAACAGAATAGAGACTAACTCCTCAAATGATAAGGCATTTGGATTGCCTTTCGTCATCAACCGAAGAGTAGAAGCAAAACTCTGATATGAATCAGGAAGACCATTCAGAACGGTTTGCACAAGTGAGCTATCTGGTATAACCTCATCAGCAGAAATCAACTATTCCTTCAAGTCTTTGATCTTTGTTAGGAAACTGTCCATAGAATCACCTTCATTCATGTGCTCACTCTCCAACTGTTTTCGGAGGTAAGCAACACGAGCCTCATTCCTAGCTTGGTACAATGTGGTAAGTGTATCCCGAGCATCCTTAACTGTTTTGCAAGAGCGAATATGAGGAATAATGGCACGTTTGACAGACAAAGCTATCAATGCATGTGCTTGGGCATCTCTGCAATCCCAACGAATCTGCTCTATAGTAGGTGCAGCAGAAACAGTAGCACGCACATAAATCTGCACAATATCATCTTCGACACCATCTTCATCAGCTCCAGGACCTGTATTCGCAGTACCTGTTGTTACAAGTGTAAGAGGACGTCTTTCAACACCCTGCACAATGTTCCACAATCCTTTTGCAACCAATACATGTCGCATCATATAAGCCCATAATGGGTAGTTGGTACCATCCAACTTATCCTCAACAGCCTCTACTTTCAGCCATGGCTGGTGACTAAAATACCTTGATGCAAAAAATTGACTGTATCTCAAAAAGTTGAACGGAACTGCCCATACGAGTTTTGCTAAACCTGTAGGAGAGTTTGAGACGCTTATACTCGCGAATAGGAATATGTATATACCTCTGGCACAAAAAGATGAATAGCCTGCACAAGCGCTGCGATAGTGCGTTCAGAGGCCGAAACGAGCTCAGATCCCGATTTCGGCACCACAAAACGAAGCTGTTTTGATCTCGAAAACACCCTGAGTATGCTCACTAAAATTCGTATGATTCTGAGATTGCAAATGGAGGAGTGTCGACGACACCCTAGATGAAGCAACGACTTGCTCTGATACCAATTGTTGGAGTTAGAGGTCTGCAGAAGCACGTGAACAACACAAGAAAGAAGAAGAAGCTTGGAGCACAAACACACAATACTGAATGTATTACTAGAGAATGTACAAAGATGAGTAGCCCATTAGGGCAATAGGCGTATATACAAGCCGGGGGAAAAAAACCTCCTAAAGAGGGAAAAAAGTGCCCCGGCGGTCCTAGTGTGTTCACACACATCACTACCTAAATATATCAACAAATTGTATGTAGTGCATGAGGGTTCTTCCTAGGCCTTCTTAAATTACTTAGAGCACATTTGCATAGGTATATGGAATATCATAAGAATATTCATGGGCAAATACACTTTCAAAAACTTAGGAGACAATAGACTTCAAAACACTTTAGGAACAAATGTACTAAGAAGAAGATCATATTAGTCATTTGGGATAACACAAGATGTTCTCTCATTAAGAGAGTTTACAAGTGTTAAGGGTTACTTCCTCTTATCATTATAGCTACCTTCATATCTATAGATTGCATTCTCACTCTCTTTGCATGGAGAGAACAAAAGTTAGAGTCTTCCAACTTTGATATTAGAGAAGCCTATGCAACCCCTTGGAGTGCCTCAATTGCCATCCCTTGAATGCAAAGCCTCGCACAATAGTTTTGGAGATCTTCCTTCACAAATTTTGCAAATGTCCTTCATGGAACTAGAAGATCAATAGAATTTTGAAAATCCCTCATCTTCATGAATTTGTGGTTTCCTTTTTCATCTTTGTGATGCTCTTACATTTGGGGGAATGCTGGTTGTTGTCTCCATCATGGTTGATAGTTCTTTGTTTTCGTGGAGCATGCCTAGTGTTGGAGTTAGACGTCTACGGAAGCACGTGAACAACACAAGGAAGAAGAAGAATCTTGGAGCACAACACACAATACTGAATGTATTACTAGAGAATGTTCCAAGATAAGTAGCCCGTTAGGGAAATAGGTGTATATACAAGCCGGGGGAAAAAAACCTCCTAAAGAGGGAAAAGAGTGCCCCGGTGGTCCTAGAGTGTTCACACACATCACTACCTAAATATATCAACAAATCCCCCTTGGGAGTGATGTGGTGAACAAGGAGCTTGCACTCATGTATAAGGAAGAGCCAAGCTATGTGGAAATCGCTCCACATAAGGAAGTAAGCCCAAAGCTTTGCGGAAAGCTTCAAATGTCTCCCTAGGTAGAGCCTTCATGAAAAGGTCTACAATGTTCTCCTACGCGGGCACATATGCCAAGCTGATCTCCCCAGCAGAGAACCTCTCCTTGACATAATGATAATGCACCTCAATATGCTTAGTGCAAGCATGGAACACAGGGTTCCTTGCAACTGCCAACGCGCTCTCACTGTCAGTGAAGATGGTGGTGGCAAAAGATTGACCAACACTCAAATCAACCATAAGGCATCTGAGCCACACACACTCAACAATAGCTGTGAAAGGTGCCCTATACTCAGCCTCACAACTCAAAGTGGCCACAGTAGGCTGCTTCTTGCTCAAACAAGATATACATGAGGTACCAAATGAAGCAAAAACCACTAGTGGACACACGAGTGTCATAGCAACCAGCCCAATCAGAGTCATAAAAAGCATGCAAATCTAGTGGTAGTGATCCCTGTTGGGAAAGATGGATGGACACTTCAAGTGATGAGTTGTTAGAGCCAAATCCTGCTTAGTAACAACCCTTTGTGACTTCAAATTTGATATGTGGGCCCTCTTAGCTTTCCAATGACACCATAAAAGTGCCTATGTACTTTGGAAATGATGTATAAAAAGATTGAATCAAAAGAGACTACTTCCAAATAGAAGATTCAATGAAAACCTTCTATTTTTTATCATACACCTGCTGCTTGTAATTCTTAGTGCTACCAGTATAGTAGGAATTGGAAAAATTCCATTTATAGGTATCTAATTAGCTTAGTAAGTTAATGATTCCAAGTGGAATCACTTGAAATGATCCACTATACACAGAGAAAACAATTTAGCAAATAGATCATTACCCTCGATTTTTTAGGACCTCTGCAGAGTTTGACCAGTGAGTGCTTCGATGCACTTTACTCCAAATTGGCTGAATGGATTTGCTTAAAAATTTTTCAACATGTAGATAACTTTATGCTGATTCCAACAAGCTATAGATCATTTAATTTGGTGGAGAAGTGAGTGAGATATGACCAGCACAAGTTTCCAGTTAGAAATGACTATAACAGAGATATCATAGATGAACAATGTTGATGTAATGTATTAATGAACAATGTTGTACAAGATCATAGGCTTGGTAATAATAGCCTTATGATGGAGAATAGTGTAGGCTACAATGTAGGCCTTACACACATACAAAATGGCAATGAAAAACTCGGGAAATGACTACTCTAACCGCAACTTCTTCAAGTGACTTTTTATAAGTGTTCCATTCAAATTTGAATTTGAATTCACTTTTGGCTCTCTCCAAAAAGTGATCCTTCATTCTAGGAAATATTCCCTCACTGAAGTAGATACTTTTCTAACTAACAATTCCACGAGTTTTCTTGGTAGGTGATTACAAATATTCTCAAGTAAAAAAGAATGACTTTTACAAATGGTAAAGATGAATTCTTCTTTAGCAATTGTTTCCATGGAGCTTCATATGAGTATGAACTACAAGCCAAATGTGTCGGCTTGTGATTTGCACCAACAATTCCCCCTCAAGCCAAACATTTAGGCTTGGTCTTCATCTTTAATCTTCATGAATATCCTGCAATCCAATCATTGATTTAAACCAGCAAATTTTTGTACCATCTAATGCTTTAGCCAACAAATCTTCACATTGCATATAAGTTGATACATATATTAGCTGAATATCCTTGCTCAATAGCTTTTATCTCACATAATGATAGTGGAACCTCTATATCCTTGGTCCTAGCATGATAAATAGGATTAGATGCAAGGTGTAAGGAACTTGTAGTATCCCCAAAAATCATAGGAGATGTAGTATGCAAGCTCAATTCTGTATACAAAAATCTGATCCATATGGCCTCTTGAGTAGCATTGGCTAATCCTCTATACTCTGCCTCTGTAGAAGATAAAGCAACAATAGGTTGCTTCTTTGAAGACCATGATATTGGCTTACCACCTGCAAATGAAAGATATCAAGAGGTACTCCTATCATCTTTGCATCCTGCCCAATCTGCATCTGAATAAATTTTAATGTCCAAGTCTGATGTATAGAGGAAATACAAACCATGATGTTGAGTACCCTTAAGGTACTTCAAGATCCTTTTGCAAGCCTCCAAGTGAGGTGCCCTAGGCTTATGCGTAAACGGACTTAGCACACTTACTCCATAAGCAATGTCTATCCTTGTCAAGGTAGCATAGTTCAAGCTTCCCACTATTCTTTGATAGCCTGTAATATCCTCAAGTACATCACCTTCATGAGCACTTAATTTTAGGTTTACCTCCATTGGAATACTTTGCAACTTTGGCATCCTGCAAATGAACTTCTTCAACATATCCTATATATACTTTCTCTGATTAATGTAAATTCCAGAGTTAGTATAGACTAACTCAAGTCCAAGAAAGTATTTTAGTGATCTAAGGTCACTAATTTTGAACTCCTTCATCATCTAATTCTTGATCTGTTTGATGCCATTAGCATCATTACCTGTAAGTATGATATCATCAACATATACACATAGGTATATTACCTCTAATAAAAACTACTCCTCTTGATGAATAGAGAAGTGTCTGCTTTACTCATCATAAAACCTTGATCCTGAAGATATGTGGTCAACCTATGGGTCCATGCCCTAGGTGCCTGCTTCAATCCATAAAGAGCTGTATTCAATTTGCATACATATGTTACCTTGTTTGGGTCCTCATAGCCAGGAGGTTGTGACATGTACACCTCCTCTGAAATCCAGCCATTTAGAAATGCATTTTTACATCCAACTGATACATGTTCCAATTCTTTGATGCAGCCACACTAACCAATATCCTGATGGTTGGCATTTTGGCCACAGGTGAGAAGTTTTCTTCATAATCAATGCCTTTGGTTTGTGCAAAACCATTGGCCACAAGCCTAACTTTGTACCTACTTATTGACCCATTAGAATTTCTTTTTATCTTATAGATCCATCTAGAACCAATTACCTTCATAGACTCATCTTTTGGTACTAGTTCCCAAGTATCATTCTCCTTGAGTGCTTCAATCTCCTCATCCATAGCTTCCTTCCATTCTGCCTTAGTCTTAGATTCTTCATATGATGCTGGTTCTTCACTTGATAAATCTTTTGCAAGATAAACAGAGTGCTTAGTAACTAGGGAAGTGTCATATCCATATCTAATTGGCTTCTTGCTCTCCCTTTGTGATCTCCTAATTTCTTGGTTGGAAGATTCAGGTATATCTTCCAATTTCTTCATCTTGAGTTTGCCTTTGGACTTCCATGTTTTGAACTCTTCAAGGTTGATGATGTCCTCATCATATGAATTGGTGTCTTCATTCTCAGTAGGCTCCTTAGTAAGTCTTGAAAACTCCTCTTCCAAGTCATAAGGTAGTTTTACTTTCCTGCATTAACTATCAAATCAAGAGTCATTTTCATCAAAGACATCTCTACTGACCATGAATCCCTTGTTTGAAGGATTGTAGAACCTGTATCCTTTTTGGTTTAGATCATACCCTATGAAGATACACTTCTCTGCCTTAGGGTCTACATGTCGCATCATATAAGCCCATAACAGGTAGTTGGTACCATCCAACTTATCCTCAATAGCCAACATACGGAATACATCACTGCTTTCAGCCATGGCTGGTGACTAAAATACTTTGATGCAGAAAATTGGTTGTATCTCAAAAAGTTGAAAAAAATTGCCCAGACAAATTCTACTAAACCTATAGTAGACTTCGAGACGCTTATACTCATGAACCAAAACTGGTATATACCTTTGGCACAAAAAGACAAAATAGCCTGCACAAGCACTATGATAGTGCGTTTGGAGGTTGAAATGAGCTCAAATCACGTTTTCAACGCCACAAAGGCAAAGATGTTTTGAGCTTTGACACACGTTGAGTATGCTCACCGAAATTCGTGCATTTCTGAGACTGCAATCGGAGGAGTGTCGACGATGCCCTAGATGATGCGGCGACATGCTCTAGTATCAATTGTTGGAGTTAGACATCTGCGGAAGCATGCGAACAACACAAGGAAGAAGAAGAAGCTTGAAGCACAACACACAATACTGAATTTATTACTAGAGAATGTACAAAGATAAGTAGCCTATTAGGGCAATAGGCATATATACAAGCCGGGTGTAAAAAACCTCATAAAGAGGGAAAAAAGTGCCCCGGTAGTCCTAGAGTCTTCACACACATCACTACCTAAATATATCAACACCCAAATGGTCTTGCCTCTTCATTTACATGCTTTGACCTATTTGCATGTTGACTTTATTGTCTTTCTTCATATGTCAGTCTTTACCCTTTTCCTACAAATAGTCTCTTGCCTCCTTAGGTTCCTCCATGGTTCATTGGGATATGAGTGTTGTTCCATGGTGGCTCTTTAAGACTTTCTTCATATGAGGACTCCTCAAAATGGGACTCTCACTCATGTGTGATTTTTCTCCATGATCATTCTTTGGGCCTTAGCTTGAATATTCTCTTAGTTGGGGGGCTCGTCATCGGATATAGAAGGGGAATATTGCATTTCTTGTGTTACATATCTCTCGTGTCATGAAGCTTCATTTCACCACGATGGAATGTTGCCACAATGGGTGCCCTCATCTGAGTGGTGTCTAGAAGAGTGGGTTGTGGTTCAAACACTTCTTGTGGGGTGCAATCCATGGTGGGTGTTGAGTACCTTGCACATGGCTAGGGTAGTTGATGGCATCCTTCCTAGTAGTCTACTCCTTGCATGCCATTCTCTTAGGATCTAAAGTGTTAAAATGAATGAGGCCTTCTCTTTATAAAGAATTTCATTTAAGTTTTGCCATATTCAAATTTAATTGGATAGAAATCAGTTTAGACACATTAAGAAATTATTTAGAAAACATTAAAAAAGTAACAATAACAATGAAAAAGAATAATCATTATATAATGGAAAGAACTAAAAATATATTTGATGCAAATGGTAATATAAAAACCTTGACACTCAAGTTTATATACAAAATAATCTATGGTGGGATTAAATACAGTATTTCCAAGTAGAAACCTCATGCACTCTTTGTGCATGTCATTGGGCATGATGTACTAGTGTTGATGATGACATCCACTTATCAATTGCAATACCAAGTTGCATCTTTTCTTACAACTTTTTCTATTTGTAACTCAAGTGCTTGATCCATTGCATATTTTCTAGAGAATGCCATACAAAAAAACTAGTTGAACATTCTTCGAAACAGTTCAATTGCAATAGACCAACCACTTGATGGGTGTTTTTAAAGTAAACATCTCTAAACTTGTAATGTGACTTCTCCATTCCTTATGTAATATAAATATTAAATGATCCATACCAGTTCATAAAAATGCTCCATGTGCAAAACAAATATGCTATGGTTGGGTCACTAAGATGTACATATAATATCATAGAAAATATTAAAAAATTTAATCAAAAGTTAGTATGTAATGTGTAATATTTCTCTCTCCCCATGATAAGATGAACACCTCAACACCAGATATCTCTCTCTTATTTAAAACAGAAAGTTGACTGGGGAGTGGATTCTAAAATTTTAGCACCCATTGCATGGTCATAACTTCATTCTTTAGCATCACAATCAACCTTTCCACTTGACCCTTCATAATTTGACACTCATGAAGTTTTAGTATGAAACTTACTTTAACATTATAGTCTGCACAAAAGAGGAAAACAATACCTTAATTTAACACTTGAATGTAATAAAAAATCAAGTTCATAGAAAATGTAGTATGAGTACCTTTGATTGTTGAATTATAAAAGTAAACCATTGCTTGTTGAAGCTTCTGAAGATGTAGAAATATATTGTTGAATCTAGTGTAAGTAAAGATTTGGTGTGTGCATAGGACCATACACATCATTGTGACCAAGCTGCAAATTTTGAGTAGCTCGAACTCAACCATCTTTTGGGAATGAGGAATGCTGCATTTTGCCTAAAATACAGCCTTCACAGACATGTTTACTAGGTGCCTTAAGTTTGTGTAGAGAGGACAACATTTCAGATTTCTAAAGGCATAGCAAAATAACAAAATTCAGATGACCAAAAGTCTGCATGCCAAAGATTTGCATCTGACATAGCGTGAGAATCTTGAACTACACATGCTAAATCATTCAAAAAATTCGCATAATTGATGAGCTTATACAACCCATGACATAAAATGCCAGAAGCAATAATGATGTCACCATTTTGTAGATCATGAACTGTACATTTGTCATATTCAACAAATTTCACGACTAAGCCAATCTTGACTAAAGCTAAAACGAGTAAGAGATTCTTCTTGATCCCTAGCACAAATAAAGCATATGAAAATCTAAAAGAAATACCATCAACAGTAGTCAGAATGATCTTCCCAACTCCTATGATAGGATATGAGGAGTTGTTGGTGCATGTAATAGTATTCCATGTAGGGGCGGGCTTAAGACTATTCATGAGAAGATGCATCATAACTGCAAACATTGGTAAATCCCCATTCTTCATTTTGCACAAGATTAGCAGACTTTGTTTTGGGTGTAGAGGCCCTTGCAACAACCATTCTAGCCTCTTTCTTCCTTGCCTCTTTAGCAGCCAGTTTTGGAAAACTCTTAATGACATGATCATTTCCTTTATAGTATTTGCAAAACAATTTCTACTTTTGTGTTTTTTCTCATCTCTGTCATCCTTCTTTGATTGTGTAGAATACATAGATTTCTACTTACTAGTAGAAGAGGTCCATTTACCTTTGCCCTTCTGACTAGCCAGGAAAGCTTGATCTGCCACATCCATAATGGACCTGTTCTTACTAGAATGAGCTTCCTGCAGTAGAATAGAGACTAACTCCTCAAATCTTAACGCATTTGGATTGTCTTTCATCATCAATCAAAGAGTAGAAGCGAAACTTTGATATGAATCGAGAAGACTATTCAAAATAGTCTGCACAAGTGAGCTATCAGGGAAGAATTCATTAGCATAAGTCAATTGTTCCTTCAATTCTTTGATCTTTGTCACAAAACTATCCATGGAATCGCCTTCATTCATGTGCCCACTCTCCAACTATTTTTGAAGGTAAGCAACACAAGCCTCATTCCTTACGTGGCATAAAGTGGTAAGTGTATCCGAAGCGTCCTTAGCTATTCTACAACAGCAAGGTGAGGAATAATGGCATGTTTGACAAAATAGGCTATCAATGCATGTGCTTGATCATCTCGACCATCCCAACAAATTCGCTCTATAGTAGGTGCAACAAGAACCGCAACACGGATAGGAACATGAAGAATATCATCGTCTTCAATGTCATCTGCATCACCTTCAACAATAATGTTTGCAAGTGAAATAGGAAGTTTCTCAACACCCTACACAATATTCCACGATCCTTTTGCAACCAATACATGAGGCATCATATAAGACCATAACGGGTAATTGGTACCATCCAACTTATCCTCAACATCCAACATACAAAATACATCACTACTTATATCCATGACCATTGACTAAAATACCTTGATGTAGAAGAATGATTGTATCTCAAAAAGTTGAACAAAATTACCCTACCGATTTTTGTTAAACCTGTAGCAGACTTCGAGAAACTTATATTATAGAACCAAAACCTATATTATGTTTGGCGCAAAAAATGAAATTTCCTGCACAAGCACTACAATAGTGCATTCGTGTGATTTTGAGACTATGACCAGAGGGGCATCGATGATGCCCTAGATGAAACAATGACCTGCTTTAATACCAATTGTTGGAGTTCAAGGTCTATGGAAGCATGCCAACAACAGAAGGAAGAAGAAGAAGCTTGGAATACAACACACACTACTGAATGTATTACCACTAGAATGTACAAAGATAAGTAACCCATTAGGGCTATAGGCGTATATACAAGCTGAGGGAAAAAAACCTCCTAAAGAGGGAAGAAAGTGCCTTGACACTCCTAGTGTGTTCACACACAATACTACCTAAATATATCAACAAATGCTACTAAAAACATCTGGGTATATCCTATCAAATCAAAGGATGAGATATTCTCTACTTTTAGAATATGGTTTGCTTCAATTGAGATTGAAAGAGGAACTAAGCTCAAGTATTTATGTTCACGTAATGGGGGTGAGAATACCTCACATCAATTCAACCTTTTCTGTTAGTGTAGAGAAATTTGAAGAGAGTTCTGAACTCCTCATACCCCAACATAGCATGGTGTAGCTAAAAGGATGAATAGAACTATTCGAGATAGACTAGTTTCTATGCTGCATTTTGCAAACCTTTCACAAGGATTTTGGGCAAAAGGAGTGTTCAATGGAGTTCATGTGATAAACCTTTCACCTAGTACTACCAAATTTCTGAAAGTGGCACAAGAGTTATGGATAGGAAAGCCACCATATTATGATAATCTTTGAATTCTTGGGTGTGAAGCGTATGTTCAAATACCCAAGAATCTTAGAAAAAATCTAGACAATAAGTCTATGAAATGCATTTTTCTTGGATATGGTCAAGAAGGCCAAGTTGGATATCGCTGATGGGATCCTAAAATATGGTCAGTGATCAGAACTAGCAATGTCATTTCAAATCACTCTAACATGCATTAACAACCCATTAAGGAGATTGAAGTGAGAAGAGTGTTATTTGAGGATACTATTCCCCCACTTAGCATGCATAAAAATGTTGCACATAAGGATGTTCAAGAGAATGCCCAGTTAGATGAGTCTGCAAATTTTCCTATTCAACAACCATTGAGACATTGCATGTGTTGCACATCCATCTAATAGATATGTTCCTAGTTTGGATTTTGTTAATGTGAACAGATGTTGGTGAGTGCTCTTGCTACAAATAGGCTATGAAGATATAGGATCATGTCAGTGGGAGCGTGCCATGGAGAGTGACTTGGATTCTTTGCACATGAATGGTACTTGGGATTTACTACCTTTGCCAAAGGGAAATAAAGCTTTACCATGTAAATGGGTATATAAGGTGAAATTCACATAAGATAGTGCTTCTCCAAAGTATAAAGCATGATTTTTTGCATAGGGTTTTAAGCAAAAACATGGTTTTGATTTTGAGGAGATATTTTCTCTAGTTGTGAAGATTTCTATCATGTGCATGTTGCTTGGTTTCCTTGCAATGGAGGACTTAGAGCTCATCTTATAGATGAGGTCTTTTCGCAACAACCAATGGATTACATAGTTCTTGGCAAAGAAATTCCTTATAAATCTATTGTTGGTCCTCTCATGTATGCTATGGTAGCTACGAGTCTAGACATTGCATTTGCAGTGGGAATTGTGAG
>MU260375.1:120000-125000 GCA_020310875.1 Ceratopteris richardii
TATTCTCATCCAGTGCAATTCCCACCTCAATAAGGCATTGCATTCGTAGATTGGGATGTATTCTTCCAGCTTCCTTCACGAGACAATCTTCATATTCATGGTGGAAGAACCGAATTCTCTCTATGGAGGACATTTTTTGCCTTTAGTCATTGTCATTGTTGTGATCCCAAGCAAGAACCTTGGCTTCCTCAGTTGTAAGACCAACATATATCTTGCACTCTGCATACCTAAAGAAGAATGTGGTGGGGTGCTCCTTCACTAGCTATCTGCGGGCCTCTGCAGAGTGTGAACCACCAATCACATAATATGTATAATCCTCAAACATACCCTCATTGAACTCCTCCACAGAGTTGCACTCATTCGGATCCACCATGACAAGGAAAGGCACAACAGTAGCATGAGGATTTATTTTCATTTTCTTCTTAAGATTTTGCACATGCAAATTGTGTGGCTCCCTGATCTCAAGGGGCCTCCTCCCTGTGACTGGATCCATTGGTGGCCTATGGATGATATTGATTGGCAGGTGGAACAATTGCCCCTTCCTTAACAAATTTTCTTCTAGCTATGTCCTCCCTCATCTTGTTCTGCTCAGTACCAAGAACACCTCAGGGAAGCTCTCCACCAGGTGCAACTATCATATCCTCAGAGCTAGAGCTTGAGTCAGAAGACTCCTCATCAGCAATTCTCTTCTTTTTCTTCAGGAACTTTTTTTACATGCACTGCTTACCCCTTGCCTTTACAAGGGTTGTCATCTTCTGTTGTGTTGGCATGATGTTGCCCTGGATCCATGGCATCAAGTCCTTGATAAGATTCACTGAGTCCCTGCATATCTTTGCAAGCCTCTCTGGAACACAGCACTCTGGGCACAAGAAATCCATCTTGCATATAACATTTCTTAGACCATTCGATGTCTCTACCAGGACAAGGAGGTTGTCAGAATCCTCATCTTCATAATCCACTTTGAACAAAAGGCCATATTGAAAACCCTGTGTTGTCGTGATCTTTCCTCTCCTGTACGCCCTTGCAAACACAAGTAGGATTGCATTCTTTTCTTCCACATATTGAAGGCACCACTCCAGGTTTGTCATGTCCCGGAGTGGACGATCTATCCTTAAGACCTCTACGTCCCTCGACCTTTCCTTCCTAGTTGCATCATCCTCAAGAATTTTGATGCTACTCTGTCCACCAGAAGACATTCCAACCGGATTGCTGGCCTTCTCAGAGGATAAGGATGCAATGTTTTTCTTCGGTTTTGCTTGGTGACCAATGCCTCTGTCACTTTGCTGATCCACATAGCCCATTGTCACTTTCAGCTTCTTGAAGGGCCTCTCACTTTTGGACTCAGCATCCCTGAAAGGGCTTGGAAATATGAGCTCATATGTTAATGTGTTTTTCAAGGGTCCAAGTCGATGCCAGGCATCGACTTGAGGGTGCAAGTCGATGCCAGGCATCCACTTGAGGGTGCAAGTGGATGCGAGGCATCGACTTGATGGTGTAAGTCGATGCCTGGCATCAACTTGCACCCTCAAGTCAATGCCTGGCATCGACTTGGACCCTCAAGTCGATGCCTAGCATCGACTTGCACCCTCAAGTCGATGCCTGGCATCGACTTGCAAACAAAGTCGATGCCTGGCATCGACTTGCACCTAAAAGTCGATGCCTGGCATCGACTTTGCACCCTAAAGTTGATGCCTGGCATCGACTTTCAGGCCACATTCGATGCCAGGCATCGACCTTCCAGGTCGATGCCAAGCATCGACTTGAGGGTGCAATTCGATGCCAGGCATCGAATTTAAGTGAAAGTCGATGCCTGGCATCGACTTGAGGGTGCAAGTCGATGCAAGGCATCGAGTTGGACCCCAAAGTTGATGCACGACATCGACTTGCACCTAAAAGTCGATGCCTGGCATCGAGTTGTACCCTCATTGGATCTATATTTTATGAGCTAAGAAAAATAAAAACCTAGAAAGCATACTATTTACTCAAACATACAAAAGGAATCTTTTAGGAATCTTTTTTTGTGGTATGATTTTGTCTACCTCTTGGTACTCTTGCCAACATTCTTCTTCTCCATGAGAGTTGCCTTGCTGGTTTGCTGAGCTCTGTGCTCCATGGCTGTGTGTGCTCTGTTGCTCTCTCTTGCTCGTGGATTTTGGAAATGAGAATGATCTCCTCCTCTCCTATTTATAGGCAATTGGGTAACTTGAGACTAACTGGATCTAACTGAATGAATCCAGTTGCTAACTATATATGTCAACTTATCTAACCAAGAAATACCACTCACACAAATAGGCTGTTTCACCTCGACTTTAGTGAAATATTTATAGAACCTTGGAACTATTTATATACATTTGCATGTAATTTACACTTCAATGGCAAGAGTATGGTATGTACATGAGGAAGGCTAATCTCACGTATAAATTGTTTCTTAGAATCTCTTGCTTGGGAAAAAATCAGGTCTAAGTTGTGTTGAATATGGGAGATTAATGACATCTTTATAGTCTTATCCTTCTGACTTTAGTTCATATTCACATTTATCTTGTAACACAATGTTGAAAAGGAAAATCAATGTATGAATAAACGTTCAACAAAGAACTTTGGGGTTCAAACGTCTTGAACAACAAAATAGGTTGGTAATTTCAACAAAATAGGTTGGTAATTTCAAACGTCACTCATTGTCTTTGCAGAAAAGAGAAAATCAAATGAAGTTATTCATATCATCCAACGTTCAGGAAAATCTTAGATTCAAAATTCATTTGAAAATCTTTTGTAACAAGCGGTTTGCCACGGGTATAGCTTTTACACATAATTCTTACATATAGTTTTCCGTGTACCTCTCTTACACATAATTCTTATTGAATATCCTTTCATATACCTCTTTGAGATCTAGCGAAGACCACAATAAAACCTAATCCTTGAAATCTTAACCAAAGGTAAAATTTCTTCTTGTAAAGTCTTCAATGGCACTACTCCAAACAATTTTAATATCTAATCCAGTTGGAACTCAACTTGGATATATTTTGGTTCACTCATAATGCTAAGACTCAATGACTCATATCTAGATTTAAATCAACTGTGTATCTCATCTTTCAAAAGTGAATCAAATCTTTGGTACCCTTATTAGTGTATATCTGAGTAATTAAGTACTTTAATTTTAGGCTTTAATGTAATTTGATGTTTAATGCACTTTAATGTACGTTAATGAACTTTTGATTTCATATCTACTTGATGTGACATTTGATGTGACATCTTCACTTGATCTCAGATTTCTACTTATTTAAAAAGGTAATTCATCTTCAGTCTTCTTTGAACTGACTGAAGATGAGCTCAATCTTTTCAGTGGATGCTTGGGCATCAGCTTCCTCTGCTCATATTAATACAATTTCGGATTCATTGTTCTCAGTTGACCCTTTCCACATAAGTGATGATCCCTATGGTTTAGAACGTGTTGATGATTCTATGTCTTCTGTTTAGTCATTTAAGTTATCTAATTCACAGTCCAATGCTGCTCAACCAAATGCACCTCTTGATCTCCCATCTGATCCAACCATTGATCTCTCCGTTAAGACTCAAGTGCATGTGGAGCAACGGAAAAGCAAAGCAAGATCAATCTATGTTTTAAAAGAGGCCTCATGAAGTAAGTCAAAAAAGATTTAAATTTCTTACTTTAGATAGACAGATTGCATTGGATATTGTGAAGCATTGTTGTGGTTTGAAATGTTTGTACAATTTAGGAATGAAGAAACTAAAGCACCTAAGAGAGAAATTCCTCCATTTAGATAGTGAAAGGCAGGATATATACCTTGTTTCTTGCATGCAAATGATTGAGGATAACATGTCAGTAACACGTATTGCTTTTGAATATTTCTTTAGTCAAGGGATGCGATGTTGTAGGGATGCATTTAAAATGGCAATGGATGTGGGAAATTTTAGAATACATAGGGTTCAACAGGGGCTTATGAATGGGGATCTCATTTTGGATACGTTCCATGTTGGGACCAAAGGATCTGTTGGACGTCATGCAATGAATTGGATGATGAACTATTTTAGCTTGCATTGTGAGGTTATGCCTACAACTGGAAGGTTGCACTTGTCAGATAACTTTACTCGTCAAGAGGTATTTCAAATATATAGAGAAGACATGGAAAATAGAAATGAGAAGTATGTGTTGTATCATCACTTTACTCGATTATGGAAGGAAGAGTTTAACAATGTGTCTATTCCTCGTAAAGTTAGAATGGGTGAATGTTCAGTTTGCGCCACTTTGAAAAACATGGCAAAGGGGGCTACAACACCACAGGAAAAGGATAATTTTAAAAACCTTCTTAACAACCATCATGAGAGTCAAGCTTTAGAGAGAAAGAAAGCAATTCATCATCGAAGTAAAGCGCTCAGAAATCCGGAGCGTTATATGTGTTTGTTGATCGATGGTATGGATAAAAAAAAAACTTGTTTGCCACATTTTTATCGCATCCCTAAGGACATTGGAGATGAAGTCCTTGTGCAAATGCATTTGGTTGGTGCTTTGGTATACAATGGAACTGTAATGTCCAAGGTTTTCTTCACATATCCAAATGTGCATAATGATCCAAACCTTACAGTTACTATCATTCATCGGGTTTTGCAATCATGGAAGGGTCTTTTGCCACGAACTCTATATTTGCAACTTAATAATACTGCAAGAGAGAATAAAAATTCTACAGTCTTTGGATATTTAAGGATGCTTGTTGAAAAACAGGTATTTGAGAAGGTTAAGGTAAATTTCCTTCTCGTTGGCCACACTCATGATCACATTGATCAAATGTTCAGTACTTTCTCTAAGAAGTTGGCACGTAACAATGCTTTTACTCTTCCGATTTTATCTGAGCTGATTTCAGAAGTATATACTCCAAAACCAGAAGTTCAACACCTCACGCAGATTTATAACTTTAAGCACATTTGCTCAATGGGCCTTGATAACAGTGCTAAGGTTTTGGCTCCATTGCACAATATTAGTTTCA
>MU260375.1:140000-145000 GCA_020310875.1 Ceratopteris richardii
CTATGCATAAATTGTGATAACACTCCAACTCCATATGCTATGTCGGGCCTGGTTATTGTGGCATAATTGAAAAGAGCCTACAATAGATCGATACAAAGTTACATCCTCTAATGGCTCTCCATCAATGGAGCTTAGCTTTACATTAACTTCCATGGGATTTGAAATAGGCTTGCAATGTAGCATCCCAAACCTCTCAAGTAGGTCTAGAATATACTTCCTTTGTATGAGCATAATACCTTCTTCTTTGTATACAACTTCAATGCCAAGAAAATACCTAAGATCTCCAAGATCAGAGATCCTAAACTCCTTTCCAAGCTTTGCCTTGATCTCCTCAATGCCCTTTGTATCATTACCTGTAATGATAAGATCATCTACATACACACACATGTAGACCACAAGTTCTCCTCTTTGTTTGATGAAGAGAGATGGATCCGCCTTGCATTGATTGTAACCACATTTGATCAAATAGTCCACCAATCTTTGGTTCCAAGCCCTTGGAGCTTGCTTTAGGCCATAAAGTGCCTTCTTCAACCTACAAACATGATGTGGAAACTCTTTATGAACAAAACCTAGTGGTTGCTCCATGTATACCTCTTCTTCCAAGTCTCCATTGAGAAAGGCATTCTTGATATCCAATTGGAAGAGCTTCCATCCTTTGCTAGCAGCCATTGCAATGAGTGTCCTAATGGTGCTCATCTTTGCCACGGGGCTGAATGTCTCTTCAAAGTCCACTCCATAGGTTTGTGCAAAACCCTTGGCCACCAATCTTGCTTTGAACCTAGAAATAGATCCATCTGAATTCCTCTTTACTTTATACACCCACTTATTACCTATTACCTTCATGTTCTCCTTCTTGGGCACTAGAGTCCATGTTTGATTTTCCTCAAGTGCGTCGATCTCTTCTTGCATTGCCTCTTTCCATTTGGTGTACCTGCTTGCATCTTCATAGCAATCGGGCTCATGATCTTCTACTACTTTGTTCATATATGCATAATGTGTTGCCATGTATGAATCATAAGTAAACCTTTGAGTTGGATACTTAACTCTAGAAGACTTCCTTTCTTCACCTTTTGGAGGAATAAACCTCCTTTGCCTTGGGAACTTGATCTCTTTCTTTGACGTGGCTTCTTTCTCCATCATGTGTCCTTCATCATCTTCAACTTCATTACCTTCTTCATCCAACTCCACCAATGTTGCTTTGCCTTTGTTGATTGATTGTGCTTCATAGCTTGATGAAGATCTCCCCCTCCATGGTGAGTTCATGCTTGAACTATCTTCATTGATGGAACACCTTGGGCCGCTTAGCTCTAGGTCGATTTGTTCTTCATCATGTCCATGCTTTTCTTCTTCATAGTCCTGCATACAATCATACTTCTTATACCAAGGGAGTAGCTCATCAAATGCTACATCCCTTGATATCCTCAAGTCCTTTGTGTTTGGGTTCAAGCACCTGTAACCTTTATGATCATTTGAATATCCTAGAAACACACACTTTTCTGCCTTTGGTTGTAGCTTGTGCCTCAATTCACTTGGCACATGTACATAACAAGTACATCCAAATATCTTCAAGTGGGAAAGATCAGGTTTCTTACCATAATAGGCTTGATATGGTGTCAAGCCATGGATCCCTGAGGTAGGAGCCCTATTCATTAGATACACGACGGTATTTGCTGCATCACTCCAAAACATGTTAGGTACATTCATCTCATTAAGCATTGCTCTAGTGATCTCGGCAATGTATCTATTCTTTCTCTCTGCTACTCCATTTTGTTGGGGGGTGTACCTGCATGTTACTTGCCTCTTGATGCCTTGATCCATTAAAAAATTAGAAAACTCATTGGAGAAATATTCTCCCCCTCCATCAGACCTTAGCTTCTTGATATATGTACCTGTTTCCTTCTCTACCATTGCCTTGAATGCTTTGAAACATGTAAACACATCTGATTTGTTTTTGATGAAATAAACCCAAACCATCCTTGTGCAATCATCTATAAAAGTGACAAAGTACTTGTTACCTCCAATGGATTGCTCTTTGGTTGGCCCCCACACATCTGTATGTATCAACTCCAATGGATGTTGGCTTATGTAGCCACTCTTCTTGAATGGAAGTCTCGCTTGCTTCCCTAATTGACAAGATTCACATAAATGCTTCATACCTTGTCCTTGGAAATTGGGAAGACCTTCAACCAGCCTCTTGAATTGCATTTCCTTCATTCTTTGTATGTTGATGTGACCTATCCTCTTGTGCCACAAGTCCAACTCCGAAATCCTCTTGTTTCCATATGTGAAGTAGACATGTTGAGTGGAATGAGAATTTACCTCCAAAGTGAAGAGTCTCCCTTGCTTCTTTCCTCTTGCTATGACCTTGTAACCTTGCTTAGGGTTCTCCACAAAGCATCCACCTTTGTTGAACCTTACTTGATAGCCTCTTTCAACCATTTTCCCAACGGACACCAAGTTCTTTGTGATGGTAGGTACATGCAAGACATCCTTGAGACATCTTCCTTCCTCCTTGTCATCCAAAGCTACATCTCCAACATGGGAGATCTCATGGGCTGTATCATCACTTGTTTCTACATGTCCTTTACCTTTGGGAACATGTAGATTAGTAAACCAAGAAGCATTGCAACTCATATGGTTGCTACATCCACTATCAATATACCAAGTGTTATCTACTTTGCTTGAATTCCCATTCATGTGCATCATCAAGAGATTGTCATTTTCTGAACTTGTAGAAGCATAATTACCTTGGCCTTTGTATGAAGAACCTTGATTATAGTTCCTTTGGTTTCCTCCTTGGTAGCAATCTCTAGCATAGTGGCCAAACTTGCCACATATGTAACATCCTTCGCCATCTTGATTCCTGTTTTGTTGATGTCGTCCTCCTC
This sequence comes from Ceratopteris richardii, assembly GCA_020310875.1. Classification (NCBI taxonomy): domain Eukaryota; kingdom Viridiplantae; phylum Streptophyta; class Polypodiopsida; order Polypodiales; family Pteridaceae; genus Ceratopteris; species Ceratopteris richardii. The sequence goes on from MU260375.1 coordinate 142,889, forward strand.
TTCCTCTTGATCTTCCTCTCCCTCTTTGTGATGAGGTGCCTTGGTCATGTCCTTGATTTCTTGAGTGGCCTTGCCTTCCTCCAAACCTTCCTTTGCCCCTTCCTTGTCCTCGTCTTCCTTTGCCCCTTTGATTACCTGCATAGAAAACTTGTGCATCTTTGCTTTTAGTTGAACTTCCACCTATGTTCATTTCTTCGGTGACCATGAGAGCAACCAATTGCTCAAAATCAGGATGATTATCCCTTACATAAACTGAAGTGGTAAAGGGTTTCCACTTCTCATCATCTCTCAAACCATTGAGAGTATAAGCCACAAGATCGTCATCGTCTACGTGGCTTCCAATGGATCCCAATGCATCTGATAACTCCTTGACCTTAAGTATGTAGTCATTTATGCTACTCCCTGAGCTCTTCCTAAGGTTGTTGAGCTCATTCTTGAGTTGGATCTTCCTTGCTTTGGTGCTTGTTGAATAAAGCCTTTCAAGTGTCTCCCATACCTTCATGCTTGAATCCAGGTCTTGGATATGGCCGATCATGCTATTGCTAATGTGTTGGGAAAGAATAAAGATAACCCTCTTGTCTCTTTCATTCCATTCCCTAAAGGCCCTTCTCTGGTCATTGGTTGGATTCTCATCCAACCTAGGTCTTGGTTCACTTCCACTAATCAACCCCCAAAGGCCCTTGCCCATAAGATAGTTGGAGACCCTAAATCTCCATGGTTGATAGTTACCTTTGTCTAGCTTCTCAATTTGAGTGTTGAAGTCTCCCATATCTAGTCTTTGATACTTGACCTAGCCCTTGGCTAATGCTCCAATGTGTGTAAAATGAAAATGAGGCTCTGAGGTTACCTCAATCCAAAGATTTCCTTAGATGGACACCTTGTGCTCTTGCAAATTTAAGTAGAATAGCTCCCCCTTGATGTGAGCTACCTCCAAGAAGCTTTTGTTGATGCAAATCTTCAACCACCAACTCCAAGAGGTCTTCTTGCTTGTATGTGATGCCTCCAAGATTCCCAAATGCTCTGATACCACTGGTGGGGGAAGTATCTCAACCCCTAAGCAACGACGAAGCGTGAATGACCTCCACAGGTATCCTTCTTTGACCTCTGCACACCAAAAATGCTCTTACTCAGAGCATATGCAGAGAACTCCAGTGAGCTTCTGTAGACCTGTAGTAGACACCAAGAGCTTTCCAACAAACCAAATTTCACTTCAAATGGATGCGTACACAAGGAGAAACAATGTCTACAACATGAGCTAGTTCAATGCTCACAACTGCTAGTCAAGCAGAGACCTCACTTCACTCCAGCAAGATTTTCTCAGATATTATGCAAAGAATGAATCTCAAACTTAGGTCAACTTTAGAGCACTCTAATAGCTACCCAATGACACCAAAATCATAGCAAATGGATACATAGAGAAGGAGAACCAGCCCTTACAACAGAGAGCAAAATATTTCCAACAGAGCCTACACAAAGAGAGAGATATCAATCACACAACTTCACTAAAATGAATGTTGCTCCCAGCTTACTCAGAGAATGCTCAAGAGAATTGGTAAGCATAAAAAAGACTCTTATAGCTATCCAATGAGACAATAATTACATCAAATGGATACCATATGAGGGAGAACCAATGCTAACAACTCAGGGGTAGAGAGTTGCAACACTGCCTGCGCACACACATAGATATGCCTACTAAAAGAAAACAAACAAGCAAGCAAGGGGGTTGCTTAAGCAAGGGGCTTGCTTATCACAACTCCAGCACTTAGTGCTCACTTTACATAACCTAAACTCCAAGAAGATGACCCAAAAGAAGTCGGGATACATGCTCCTTTTATAATGAGAAGTGTGCCCCTAAAATCTAGGAGCTACCTTTCCAAATCAGCCTCCTAACTTGGAGGAATTAGTTGAGATGACTTGCGGAGTGGTTCAGTGACTTTTCTTGATTGAATCTCGTGGCTTTTGGCTTCCTTTGATTGCTCCACATGTCCATAAAAGATTCCCCACGAATTTTTAGCTTGAAGCTTGACTTTTAACTATAGATAGATACATAGATATATAGATAGATAGATAGATAGCTAGATATATATATAGATAGATAGATAGATAGATAGA
>MU260375.1:162500-224471 GCA_020310875.1 Ceratopteris richardii
TACAAGTGCATGAGTGAGAAGCACACTAGCATGCAGACACATATACACACATGCGCACACAAGGAAAGACAAAGAGAGAGACAATGGAATCTTCTATTGCACTACTTCCAAGATACAAGATGTACTCTTACAAGCTAAATTCGTAAAAATGATCTTCAAAAAGCTCCCAAAAATGAGCTCTCTGGCTCTTTTATAGTTTCTAGACTAGTTTTGGACTAATTCAGACCTAGTGTTTGCCCTAGTTTAAAATTAGGATCCTAGGCTCATTGAAGGCCCAAACGGGCTCAAACAATTATGAAATATTTTACATAGATTGTTCTACTACTCCTCAAGCTTGAGGACTCCTAGGCTTGATTGAAATGGATTCTATTCCACCAAAGTCAGATTTTACAGTGAAGTGTAGTGATAAAAATAATGATTTGTTGTATGCATGATCAAGAAAAATGATTCGGCCTATTTGCCAATTCTTTGTTGAGTTTCTTGTTTAGATGGTCCTCCTTGACCTATTTTTTGAATCTCCTATCGCTAGCTTCCTTGTCTCATGCTCCCTTGATGGCTCAATCTGCCTTGAGTGCTAGCACCCCCCTCTTGCATCTCTCATCCCTGAGAGACCATTGTTGTGAATGGTGTTCAGTGTAGTACTGGACCACATGAGCAGCCAATTCATGCTCTTTGAGCCTAAGTCCTTGTTCTAATTCAATCATTAGTCGATCCCAATCTAGAGTGTGTGGAACATCCAAATGTGGCATACATTAGTGTTCAACATGGATGGCTCATTCTTCCATGAAGAGTGTAACAAATGGGTGGGCTTTGCTAAAAATATTTCAGAGTTTTATCTTAGAAGCCCATGGAGAACATATCTTCAAATGTTTGTTTGTAGAAGGTGTGTAATTATTGAATGTGTGCATGTCAAGCATATACAATGTTCATATAAGGTGTGCTGCTCATATCATATACCAAATCAAAGTTGCTTTTATTGAGATGTGGTCTCAAGATATACAGAGCTTTGATGTTGCAAAACATTTTGAAAACTACAATAATAAGCTCAAATATCTTCATACACATTTTGGTAGCTACATCAAGCATATTCTTCAATCGTGGAGTCTAATGGTGAATAGTTGACACCATTTAGGCTATTGTAGGAGGTCATCGAGGTGGAGCAAAGTATGGGTAATTCGACCAATCTAAACACCCAAAATTGTTCTTGAACTTTACTACAAATGCTGGCCATGGACATCTTCAAGGTAAAGCATGCATTATATTTGATACGCATTGGTGTAGTGGACATCACCTAGTTAAATTGTGTGGCAAGCATGGGCTCCTTGCCTACCAATCTCATGATCTTTGTGTTGTTATCAACTATTATCATGAAGGAGGGCATATATTGCAACTCGGAGGTTGTGCTCAAGAATATGGAAGGAAATAAGAATGAATAAGTGGTCAAGGGAAAATTTGTATGGGTGGGTTGTGTTGCATGGATTTGTAACAAGGTGGCAGTTGGAGAAGGGTAACCTTTGACAATGTGTTTTAGTTGGTGGCCTAAGGACACTTCAAGTTGGGTTGAGAAGGTAGTATACAATAAAGTCAATAATGGAGGAGAATAATTTGACATGGGAAACAGGGGCATGGAAACTAAAAGATGGTATTCAGGTTGTTACTTTAGTGGTATCTACAATGCTTTCTCAATGAGGGGGTGAATGGGGTGGCATTTCAAAGAGGGGTTCCTCTGATTGGGTGGTTTCAGCATTCATGTTTGTAGTTTGGATTTCTTGGGTTCTCGGTGAGGATAAAAGGCGTGGAGGTGAGATCCATGAGGTTTCTATGAAAGTTTCCATCGTGAGATCAATAGTGGCCATTGATGTTGCCTCTTGAGTTGTAGCAGCCTAGAATTGTGAGATAGGTGTTTGAATATTGTTTCCCTGTCTTGGCCTAGTGTTGATTCATCATTCATCCTATTGAGGGCAAGGTCTCTACAACGTAGTATTGATAGCTTCAATAGTTCCACAAGTCTGTGCTGATAGGTTGAGGGACTCGATGAATTGCAGATCGATGCCTTCTTCCTCCACTATCTAACTCATTATTAACTAGCTAGTGTGGAATGATAGTCTACCTCTTGCTTGTACACTCGTGATGGTGTCATGAAACCCTCATAGCTATACTATGTATGCAAGGGCTCCTCTTTATGAATTGTCTTCTTCTTTGTCTGTTTCTTCTTCTTCTTGCTCTTGTTGTTGTTCTTAGTGTTGCTAGTCACCAAGTGCCTCTTCTTCTACTAAACTTATATCTACATCCCTAAGAAGTTGTTTGAAGTTTCCTAATTCCTGAAGACCAATCGGTCTAAGAAACTCCAAATATGTCTCGAGACTTGGAACCATATATTGATTTCTATCCGGACTTCACCTGGGCAATCTAAGGGTGAAAGGATGTAGTATATGTTCCCATGCACATGCAATGTTAGGGGTCAGAGTAGCTCCTCTAGGTTCTACACATGGGATAGATCCTTTCATTCTCTTGTTTTGCTCTTGAACTATTGGACTCTATTCCATGATTAATCTCTCTCAATGGGAATATCACAAGCCAAACTTCTATAGATAATATGAGTGAGAGCACAGTAGCCTTGCATGCCTAGGTACATACTAATCTAAACTTGTTTATGCCACTGTGTAAACCTATCTTGCCCTCGAAGGGCAAAATGATGCATTCAAATTATGAGATGGACTACGATATTTGGGGCCAAATTGACCATGTCATTGAGCTTGGTAAGGTTCCTCTTCTTTAGTTGATTGACACTAGCATCTCCTTCTCTAAGAGAATATGCATGCCCTTCATGTCGAGGGCCTCCCTAACTAAGTTGAGTGTAAGCTTTAACTTTTTCAATTCATTGCCATGCATAAGAGAGTGGATGTCAAAGGTATTGAGTACCTTTTTGTCCTTGTTAGGATACATGGTATTAATGAGGTAGTAGCATTGCATGAAGTCTAGTTTAGGTATTCACACACTAAAATATCCTCTCAAGCCTACCTTGTTTGAGATGGGTTGGATTTTTTTGGTATTTAATGACTTCTATTCTCGTGTAAAAAACTAATACTTCCCCCAAATATTGTTAAATTGACACTCACCTTCTCAAATATAAGCCGTTTCACCTAGGGGTTCCGCCTTCTCATTGAATCAATGAGAATGAGTACTAACTTTTGTCATGTGGCCCATAGAAGGGTTGTGAATGTGAATTGTCCATAGATGTAATAGTGCTTCTGGTCTTTCCTTTGGTCATTCAAAGATAGGCAAGGTGTCAATGTCCATCATTTGGTGACTAGTGCCTACCTAGGAATTAGTGCTTGCTTCAACCATTATTACAAAGGTAGTGGATGTTTTGTGTATGTGCTAAAAGAAGAAGAATCACATTAATATTGTATCACAAACTTGATGAGGCCTTATTCGCTTTACAATACCAACATGCCAACCTTCATTTTTTTTTGTGTGTGTGATGGTATTGGGTTAGTGAGTGTTATGTGTGAGGTTAGTGTGGGTGAGAATTAACATAGTAAGTGAGTAACCTAGATGCATACTTGGGAAATTCAATGATCCCCAAATGCACCTAGTAGTGTACAAAGATGTTATAAGGTGAGGTCGGGTGGTTTGCTACATGACTTGACTCTCGAGATTTCCTTATGGGATGACAAGTTTTGTATGTGAATACATGTACGGGTTTTAGTGATGACTTGACTTGGTCATGGGACATTTTAGGCACCCATTATGCTAGGTTGGAATTTACATGAGTGTTTGTGTTCAATAGCTTGTAGTGTATCTTTTTGAGGGGTCAAGATTGGTGAGAATTGATTAATTCCTAAGAGCTCATGTGTAGCTAGTTGAGCTCATAAGGAGGCCTTAGGCACCTAGATATATGTAGGATTGTGGTCAGCCTTCATTAACCACTTTGGTACCCAAATGGAGAGTATATGTTGTGGGCAAGATCTTTGTTGTTTCTTCTCTATTCCACTATCTTTTTAAGCCACTAGACGTATGTCATAGATTGATTTTTTGAGATCAATGTTTTTGGAAAAGAAGGGAGTTCCGTCCTCTCTCCTACTTGTTCTTCAACAAATGAATTCTTATACATCATATAGCTTTGGACAAGAACAACATCTTTTCTTCATGATAAACCCAAGGAGGACTAGAGCTTGTGCTATGCCTAAATCATTGATCATGCAGGTTCCTAGTTCTATCATGAAACACTATTCATTTATCCAAACCTGAAGAATTCCACTCCTTAGGTTTAAGTTGACTACATGATCATAGATATAGTCTTGATGAAGCATGAGAAACTTAGTAAGGTCTTCATCATAGCAAAATAACACTTTGATTGTCATATGGACATCCTGAATAGAGATTGGAAGCTCCACCTCGCCCATGCAAGGGGTTTCCAATCCTCCTAATCCTACAAGTTAAGCTTCCATAAGATTAATTGATAAAAGCATGCCCTAATAGCAAGAATACCTTACAGTGCTATTAGTTGTCATTGAGTCAATCTAAGCCTTGATTGTAATAGTCATGCCCTATCTTAATTCTATTGTTATAAAAGAATTTCTATCAATAATGCGGTGAGAGGCAACACTCTTGTTCTCAAACATAGCCACCATAGGATACCTTGGGACCTCATAATCAATGTGCCTAGCTGGGTTTATGCCTTGTCTTCTCAACTTCATGTGTATAATACATCCCAAGGCCCCTAGTTGTGCTTTTTTGCATATTCGTTTCTCTTCTTCTTTGAGTGTCTTAGCTATATTGAGTCGATTTAGCATCTCTTCCATTACAGGCTCATGGTAAAGATTTACTCTACAACCATTGATATAACTTGGTAATATATTGCCTTCTAAGGTGTCTAATTGGATAGCTCCACTAGTTGATATCCTACTTATGATCCTTGGTTCATAGTTTCACTTTTCTAACTTCCATGCATATTGCTTCAATGTATATCCTAAAACCAAATCTCCCAATTTAACTTTCACATGTGCACCAAAATAAGCTTTTTGCCTCTTCTTTGAAGCATATATTCCTAGGGCTGCTCTCAATCTAGTCTCACCCAATCATTCTAGGTCAAAAATCCTAGATGATAGCTCATGACTTGTACACTGATGCTCTTGTGCCACCTTTATAAAAAAAAACTAATGGAAGAATAACATTTTGGCCAAATACCATCTGAAAGGGAGTGTCATTGACTATCGTTTTGTAGGAAGCTCGATATTACCAAACAACATGATGAAGTTGTTTATTCGAGTCAGAGTATTTGATATTAATGAGCTTAGTCAATAAAATGCATAGGATCATATTGGTGCTCTTAGCTTGTCCATCTGCTTTTGGGTGATATGGGGCACACTTCTTGTGAACGACCATGGATTCTTGTAAAAGATAATGAATGAGCTTATTCAAGAATTGTGTACGTGAGAGTAATTATTTGAGGATACCAAAAACTACACACAATGGTATTCCAAGTGGACACTTTGGACCTGATTGTGTGATCAAATCCTTTCTATTCCCATGTCTTTGGTCGCCACCCTTCACATGAATTCTCATACTTATATAAACCATTGTGAGACAAATAGAGAGCTCAGTATCCTTATATGAGAAAAGGAGATGCAGCTGATAACCATGATGGGGGTATGTGCATTCTCCAAGTGGGGTATGGATTTTGTAGGTCCCATTAATCCCATGGCTAGAAGCTCCCATAGTAAGTAAATTTTTGTTTCCACAAACTATCCCATTTAGATGAAAGATCTTGCAATCAAATATCTCAAACTGATCATGAAGGACATAATAGAATTGATCAAGAATATGAGGTGAGGTCTTTGACAAAAGTTGACAAAGAAAGAACCATGAAGTAGTGAGATGCATAAGATGAGCAACAAAACACCAAAGAGGAATTAAAAAATAGATAGGTCACCTTATACACTAGCAATCCAAAGATTACATGCCAATATGGAAGCAGTCATAGCTCGATGAAAGCTTAGTGAAGATCAACGCCATGCATTGTTGTAGCAAGAACTAGAGAACAATGTTTTCAAGGAATCCTTCATTGAAACCATCCATATATTGACTCAAGCAGTGGGAGTGCTAGAGGTACTAAATTTCCTCCTCAATCAGCCACCAACTAAATATGACACGTGATGACTCTGACTCCAACCTTGCAAGGCCACATGATCAAGGTACTTGTGCCACCTAACATCTCCAAATTTTTTACCCTTTGAGGACATACACCACCACTTATCCCACCATGTGAAACATTCTCTTTAAGCCAACCACCCATCCCACCAATGTCCTCTATCGATCAACCTTCAAAACAAATCCAATACATATTCAGAAAACCTCTGCAAATGTCACCTTGTTTCTATGTTCCAAGTGTATCTTCATCCCACTCTCCACCATGCATGAGCACTAACACTATTCATAACTAGTGTCTCATCCATAAAAACTCATAATGATGAACCCTACCACCATCACTCCCATTCCCCAACCTGTATCCTCATTTTCATGACCCATCCAACCCACATTAGCACCTTTTCCCCCTGCAGTACACCCCCTAATCCTCTTCCCTCTGCAACATCAGATCCACCCTCCACACGCATTCTCTCATGGGGAAATATTTTTTCACCTCTAGTCTGCCTCACATCTTTTTGCAAGCCATCCACTACCCAATCTGTACAAACTTTGTTATCATTTTCTTCTAGCTGCAAGAGTACACCACCACACATGACACAACATGTGTTATTGTTCACCATCACTACCAATACCACTATCAAGTCTAAACCAATCCCCTCTGCATCTCAACTTGACCACCGTGCATTCATGGGATTCAGCCTTGTATATACATCTTTAATTGTAGATAACATGCTTCAGTAGATCTTCACTTGTATGCACCAAGTGCAAGAGGAATTTGCAAACTTAGGACAATGACATACATGCTTGCAAAAGCATTCTTTGAGTCTAAAATCACAACTTAATTCTTTAGCCACCAAAAATGCATCTCTTAACATGCAGTACACTAAGCTCAAAGAAGCACACCATACCTTGGAATTGCAACTAGAAAGGAAAAAGAAATAGGTAGTCAAAGAAATGGAAGAAGTGCTACATGCTCAAATGGACCGAAATGCTTGACTAAAAAGGAACACACATCCTTTACATCAACACTTAGCTACAATATGAGAAGAAAATCCAAGGCTACAAGAGTAAAATTGTGACAAGTTTGAAGTTGCAATGGACACATTGGGTGCCTCTATGATCTGTTTGCCCTGTCAAGCAGTCCTACTTGAAAAGATCATGAAAAATTTAGAAGAGTACACAATACTATTGGAGGTCCACGATAATCAATGTTTCATTTTTTGTATAAAGGCTCTCGTGGGACTTGAAGGTACTAGGATCTCCACAAGGTCCTAGTGCTTTGTCGAAGTCCCATGGGATCCCAACTACTTGCATGGGATTTGATCTCTAGAAAAGACCTTGATGACATTTGAAGGTCCCATAGAGGGCATCAAGTTCTTGACCTCAGGTCACACCTCTTCACAACATCAATTTGTTGCGGGGGGGTGCTCATTACACCAATAGCCTCTTGGGGAAGTCTATTTTTGCAAATAAAAACATTTCATGAGAGAAGCATCATATAGCAACCTTGAAGCTGATTCAGTCTATCATTGAGGGTTTTTGTATATAACCATCACTTGAGCATAGAAAAGTCCCAAGGAGAGCCAAAGGACCTAGAGAGTATTCAAAGGAAGGTCCTCTTTAGGTATTACAAAGGTCAAGACTCTAGATCTAAAGTCTTGCGATCTAAGAGTTAGAACCTTTGAAGAGTTTAGCAAGGTTGAGACATCTTGAATTAGATAATGATCAATCATATGTGGAGAAGAACTAATTTAGAGCCAAGTTAGGATTTTTGTTGAGGTTCAAGATTTTTGGTGCAAATACCAAGCTTACACACTTGGCTAGATACAAAGACTTTCTGTGCAAATGTCTGAAGACACATGAGAACCATTGCTATGGATTATTTACCTTTTACCACTTGTAAAAGTCTATTTGACTTAGAGGAATATTTGTATCTACCACTAAAACTCGTGAAGGTTGTCAGATGAAAACGTGATGACTTTATTTGGAGAGAATATCTCCTAGATTAGAGGATCACTTTTCTAGATAAAGCCAATGAAGGATTCAAATTCAAAATTCAAATGAATCATCTGTAAAAGATGAATGTAAAGCTCGCAGGATAGACCAGTCCATATCTGAGTCCTTGTTGCTCTCATTGTAGGAGAGTGTGGCTTACTTCATAGCCTACTTCTCTTAGTATCATTGAGCATTGTTTATCATGCCAGTGATCATGTACAACATTGTTTTATAATACAATAGATCATCCATTATATCTGCTGGTCTCTCTGTCATTGTCACTTATAATAGTCACTTTCTATTGCTCATATCTCAGTCAATACTCCATCATGTTTAGTATTCTATAGCTTGTTGGAATCAGCTCTAAGTCTTCTACATGATCTCAAATTTTGAAGACTTTCTGTTTAGTGGCATCAGAGAAAAGTTTGTCGAGGTGATCACTCGTCAAACTCTGGAGAGGTCCTAAAAAATCGAGGGTAATGATTTCATTGCTAAATTGATTGCCTTGTGTATAGTGCATCGTTTTGCGTGAATCCACTTGGAAGCATTAGCTGATTAAGCTAGTTTAATATCTCCAAAAGGAATTTTTCTAATTCCTAATGTACTGGAAGCACTTAGCTTAACAAGGAGCAGGTGTGTGAACAAAAATAGAAAGTTTTTCATTGATTCTGGAACTTGGAAGTAGTCTGTTTTGAATAAATCATTTCTCACATCGTTTCCAAAGTACATAGGCACTTGTTTAGTGTCATTGGAAAGATAAGAGTGCCTACAACTCAACTCTAAAGCAAAAGAGGGCTAATACAAAGTAGGGATTAGCAGTACCAACTCATTTTTTTGGAGTGTCCATCCATCTTTCCCACTAGTGGTATCAGAGCAAAGCTAAGGTAAAATGGGAGATGGATTTCCTTCTTTCATTGATAAAGTGGATAGGAACAACTATCAAGCATGGTCCTTGAGGATGAAGACATACTTGCAAGGAAGGAGTCTCTATAGATACATCTCAGGAGATGAGGAGATGCCCATTTTCAGAAGCAAAGGACAACCTACAAGAGAGGAGCATGAAAGACTCAATTCATGGTGTGCCAAGGATGCATTAGCAAGGCCATACTTACTTAATTCAATCTCTGATTTTCTTCTTCCACACATTAGGAGCTGTAAGACATCCCAAGAGACTTGGGAAACATTGTCCTCCTATTTCTCTTCCAACAAAAGGGCTAGGAAGAGCCAATTGTGGATTGGGTTTACCACTCAAAGGAAGCAACCCAAGCAAGGCATCTCAGAGTATGTGACCAAAGTCAAGGATGTAGCTGATCAATCACCAAGCATAGGAGAAGAGATTGAATAGGAGCATATTGTAAGACAAGTAATCAATGGTATTAAGGCAGATGACAAATGGGAGAGCTTCACAACTACCATGGACTTATACATGGACATGCAGATTCCAGATCTTACCACACTCATGGGGCAACTCTTCACCCATGAAGCCAAGCTCAACAAGAATGGAGATTCATCAAGAGGTAATAGCTCTTCTGCCCTATACACAGATAAAAATAAGTCTAAAGAGAAAGGAAAAAGAAAGAAGGTTGAGGATGAAGGAGCTACCTCCCAAGCCAACTATGGAGGGAGAGGTAGAAACTCAAGAGGAAGGGGCAGAGGAGGTGATCAAGGTACGGGGAGACCTTATAGCTCCTCACCATGTAATATCTTAGGATTTTCAAATCATAGTACAGATGAGTGTTAGAGGAACTTCAAGAACCAGAGAGGTAGAGGATTTCAAAGAGGTGGATATACACAATCAAGAGGAAGATTCAACCACCATCAAGGCTACAATAACAATTACAACAACAAATACAATAACAACTACCAAGGAGGCTACAAAGCAAGGAAAGACTACAACAAGTATACAGAGGACCATCTCTTCTACATTGACTCAAGATGTTCAAACCATGTGGTAGACAATGTAGCTCTTCTCTCTAACCTTGAGGAACCTAAGGGTAAACATCAGGTACAAACAAGTGATGACACCAAGCACTCACTGATCAAGGTAGGAAATGTTAAAACCTCTGATGGAAATAAAAATCTCTCGAGTAGGGTTCTATATGTACCTACAATTACCAGGAATTTGATGAGTGTTGGACAGATTGTGGAAAAGGGTTTGCAGGTCAGGTTCAACAAATATGGAGCATTTGTGGAGGATCCCCAACATGGATTCAAGAGAATTGCAAAGGAGAAAAGACAGGTAGATTATTTACTTTTGAACTTGAAGATACAAGGAATATTAAACTTTATAGTTACAAAGAACAATCACTATTAGAGCTTGAAATTTGGCAGAAAAGATTAGGCATATTGGTGAGAGAACTTTAAAGCAAATATGTAGAGATCAATGTGTGCTTGGGATACATAATGTATCCAAGAAACACATGATCTATAAATGTGGTGCTTGTCAGTTTGGAAAATCTCACAGGTTACCCTTCTCAAGGAAAGGGTACATGCATGAGGACTACCTTACAGATGTATGGGGACCAAGTAAGGATCCCTCAATTTTTGGATCAAGGTATTACGTATCTTTCATTGATGATTTCAGCAGGTGGACCATCTTATATTTTATGAAGCACAAAGATGAAGTATTCAGTTTCTTTAAAAAGTATATTGCACTTGTTGAGAACCAAACAGGAAGAAATCTAAAGTGACTAAGGTAAGATGGAGGAGGTGAGTACTTCTCAAATGAATTTGATGCATTCTTGCAGGATAGAGGAATCAAGAGAGAAATCACAACAAGTTATATCCCTGAGCAAAATGGGGTGGCAAAAAAGAGAAATAGACTAATTGTTGAAATAGGTAGGTCAATGTTAAAGGAGAAAAAATTACCTAATTACTTGTGGGTAGAGAGTGTATCTACTTCCACTTATCTTATAAATAGGTTGCCATCCTAATCTCTTGATGGGATGACCCCATATGAAGCATGGCATGGTAGAAGACCTTCACTTGATCATTGCATGATCTTTGGATGTGTTGTTTATGTGCATATCCCTTCTCAAATTCGAGGTAAGCTAGACCCTAAGGCAAAGAAGTGCATCTTCATGGGGTATGACTTGAATCAAAAGGATAGAGGTTCTACAACCCTTCCAACAAAGGATTTACGGTCAGTAGAGATGTTGTCTTTGATGAGAATGACTTTTCGTTTGAAAGTGAATGCAGGAGAGTAAAGCTACCTTATGACTTGGAAGAGGAATTTCCAAGCCTCACCAAGGAGGAGCCAAACCAGACTGATGTTGGAAGCAGCCAGAGGCACAGACGCCACGGAAGCATGTGAAGACGAAGCAGGGAGCCAGTCGGATCAATTTTTCAAACAAATATATTCCTTATTAATTCTTCAAACATTCAACAGTGATTATTATCACTAATTGTAACATATGTATCATAGAAAACCCCATTTTGTAATCCATAGCTCCATTTTGTGCAAGCCAAGGATTCCTCGAGCTTGAGGAGCTTAGGTAGAATGCCCGTACCAAATTTCGTTATTTTTAGACATCGTTTACCCTTCCAAATAGCCTCTAGGACCTATTTTTTAACTAGGCCGGTCACTAGATGTGAAACCGGTCAAAACTAGTCTAGAAACTATAAAAAGAGCTAGAGAGCTCATTTTTGAGGTTGGTTCATTTTGGTTAGTGTGAGCATAGAGCTAGTTTGAGCTTGTAAGAGCATTCTTGAGTAATAGAGCTAATTTCCCACCTTCCATTGTGTCTTGCTTGTCTCTTCATTGTGTGTGTGTATGTGTGACCTCAACTGTTTTTTTCATAAAGAATACATCTATTTTTGGATAAACTATTTTGAAGTTCACCTAGTTGGGACTAGGAAGCCAGGGGGCACACATTGAAAATTTGGGCAAAAAGGGAAGGGATTTAAAAGATGTATATGCTCAAGTGTTTAATCATCTTGTGAATTGGTCTAACATTGGAATTTTTCCAGGTCTAGCAAGGGCAATCCAAGGCAAGCAAGCAAGGCAGTGAAGACAACAAAGCTTGGGAAGCGCGGCTTCTTGGGCATCAGAGCAACAGAAAAGCCGACTCGAGGTTGGAAGATTACTCAACCCCCTCAGTCAATTCTTAGCTTAGGCTAAACGGTAGTTGTGGATTAACGACGATAGGAACGCCTCAAGTTCAAGATACCTAATTCTTTCAAGTTTAAGACTTAAAGTAAAGGTGTGTGTGACGAAAACCTAAAGAAAAGAACATAAGTCTGACGGAGCGAGAACTCAAAACTATAACGGAAAGTCGAATTCCTGACGCACAAATTAAGACAAGAATCTAGAGAAAATTAAAAAGAATCAAGCAAGTAATCACGAAGGACCATTGACGATCTAAGTGTATAATTGAGTGAACGAGGAAGAAAATTAATGAACCTTAGATCGGGCAAACACATAGGTAAGTCGGACAGAAGAAGCCTTAGATCATCAGAGGCTAGTGTAAGAACCACTGCACGATCTTGGGCTCAGCAATTGAATAGTAGTTATCCCTACGAGTTGAGCTCAGAATCAAGCGAATCAGAAATGGCATTTAGCGCAGACAGACCAGAAGGAGGGTCTCATGTAGCATACCTAGAAAAACCAGAAGGACCCTATAGAACGCAACTAGAGTTTCTCCGAACCAACCGACTAGGTGCTCGCATCTATGAGGATGGTTTGCAAAGGCAAGTGGTGCAACTGCACAACCCTGATCAACCCATTGGATTGGAAAGACCAGTGGTGAAATTTGAGAGAGACACTTACATAGACAAAGAAGGAACCATGTACGTTCTAAGTACGCAGCCAAACGATACTAATGAGTTTGGCACAATCCAATTAGAGACGGAAACGAAATTTCA
Source organism: Ceratopteris richardii (assembly GCA_020310875.1). NCBI lineage: Eukaryota > Viridiplantae > Streptophyta > Polypodiopsida > Polypodiales > Pteridaceae > Ceratopteris > Ceratopteris richardii. The sequence goes on from MU260375.1 coordinate 175,512, forward strand.
AGGAAAAGAACCGTTAGAAGAACCTAGAACACCGAGAGGGAAATCCGTATTAACAAGAGTACTCATCCCAGAATGGATCCCTCAAGATAACAGGAGCATCGAGTTGTTTGTAAATAAAGAGACAGATGAAGCCTTTTGGAGGTACAGAAAGGAACACCCTGGTGAGATAGGCATCATTACAATCTATGAATTCAAGGACCCAGATACACCTGGAAAGGTTGTATACCTGGATGAGACTTCAGAAAGAGTCTTTGTGGTGCCTGAGCGCGCTAAAAACACATACACATGGAGAGGTGAATTGATATTCCCTCCATCTAGAACGAACATGAATACAAGTCAACAAGGGGCAGGAACATCCTCAGCCCATGGAAATCAAAGAGAAGGAAATAACGAGAGACCGGAAGTAAGCTTCACTCACCCCATAGGGAGAGATAGAACAACCACGAACACCAATAGCGCGGATAGACAAAGAAATCATGGAATACCAGGTGGTAGAGATGATTTTCCTCTACCTAGACCACGTGAACACACAAGAGTATTGAGACCCACACAATTAGTAAAATCAATGAAAAATTACTTTGATGGGACAGGAGATCCCTATGACCATGTCGCAGAATTCAAGCAAGTACTAAGAGCAGAACAAGTTGAGGACATGTTCACGCAGTACAACGCATTTGGACTAACGTTAAAGAATACCGCTTTAACTTGGTTCCAACCACTGCAACAAAGGCAATTTAGAGACATCCATCACTTTTTAGAGTCATTCATCACTGAATTCTCTAAAAGTGGGATCAGACATGACACGTCTTCGTTGATTCATAGCTTTAAACAAACCCCTCAGGAAACAGTTAGATTGGCAGGACGTAGATTCAGACAATATATCGAACGATGTCCAATGCAAGAACTACCCTCACAAGCCAAACAAGTATCACTGTTCCTAGATGGCTTGTTGAGCGCTAAACTGCGCTCCTATGTGTACCTAAAAGAACCCAGAACGCTAGAGGAGTGTGTAAGAATATGTATAGACATTGAGGATAACCTGGGAGATGAATTAGAACTCTCAAAGGTCTACAAGGACTCAGATTGTTCTTCTCTGGCATCCACAAAATTGTCTAATTCGATAGAAGACCTAGCAGAAAAAGTGGCCCAAAAACTAGGAGTTTCTAGTAAACAGGTGCCCAAGCTACCAACTAATGTACGTTGTTACACTTGTGGTGGAAATCATTTGGCAAACGTGTGTCCCAATGCACCACAACCTCAAGCCAACCCTAGTGGCCAATATTGCACAATTGAGAGAAGATACACGAATCATACGGCTCAGGACTGCCCATACAACAAACAAACCGTGAGACAGAAATACCCGCAAACATACCAGCAGCCAGGTAGGTATCAAGGCCAATACAATGCTTAGCCTTATTACTATAGGCCTCCTCAGAACTACCCATACCAGGCTCGACAGAGACCTCAACCTGTCTTAGCTCAGCAGCCACCCCTACCAGCGAATGTCATCTCAGTCAAATACGCTGCTGCAGAAGAGAACCTAAGTAGGGCCTTAGTGCCTTCTTCACCCTTGATCACAGAAAGTGACCCGAACTCAAACAGTTTTGACTCTACGCATGTAACTAGTCCACCCGCTTATTACACGGAGTCACCAGAACATGTGGAGACATATCATTATGATAGTCCTCCAATAGAACCTAGTTGGGAGCCAGATTATACCAACGTGATGTACACAAACCCAAACCCACGGCCCCAATTGAGACAACAGAGACCACAGGGTCCTAGAGGACCATGCTTTAGGTGCCAAGGAGATCACTTCATAAAGGACTGTCCACATCCCCCAATAGCAAGGCAATCACAGTACTATAGCATCCAAGGCTTTTGTGCCGATTGTGGCAAAGAGCACATAATCAAAGATTGTCCTAAGAACCCAGTTAACTCTTCGAATGTGACACCGATCAACGTGATAGGTATTGTAAACAACGCAGATGGATCCAACCCTACATACGTGCCTATCCAAGCTATAACCAGAGCCCAGGCGCTCTTACAAAACCAACAGCTCAATCAAGAGAAAGTAGCCGGAACTAGTGAAGTTGCAGAATCTAGCAGTAAAAAGACAAAATCTTGGAAAGATTCTAGAGAAAGAATCAAGAGAAAGTGGAGTAAAAAGATAAGTGAGTTGGAAGGAAGTTTGAAGGAATCTAGAGCCAAAATACAAGAATTGACTTCACAAGAATTAAACCAAGAAAATCCAGCTCAGAAATCAGGATCAGTTTTGGCGGAACCCATACCAGAAGATCTAGACATGATGTTTCGTGCATATCAGGCTAGATTAAAAGAGGGACCTCAAGTAACGGAAATGAGTAAAAACTACCCTCGAGCTGATCTAGAAATTGAGAGAGCTAAACTTTGCATGAAAATGGTAGAACTAGCACAAGCTTTGTTTGAAGCCTCTAGATATCTTAATTGGAATAACATGGCAAAACCGGAATTACACTTTCAAGGACTAATGGAGAGGCTAGAATACTTGATAGAAAGCAAAGAGAAAAAGGATCAATCTAGGAACCCTATGGTCCCAGAGACACAGGAAAGGATTGCACCATCCCTGTCTCAAGTACCCAATACAGAAAGTCAAGATAACCTATCTTCCATACATAGGTACTCACATGAATTTTTAAGAGAAATACAAGAAGAGAAATGGAGAAAAGAACAAGGAACTCATCCTCCTATTCAAGAAATAAACGACTTGCAGGAACAATTTCCCCAAGACATCCCCTCTATATACGATGATGTAGAGGTGGAACAACTAAGTGAACACACAGGATTTGAATCTAATTCTTTACAAGAATTACCTCAGTTCACAGGACCTTGGGAAGCAAAGTCTATTAGTATGAGAGCACCCACAATAATAGTGAGGAATGAAGAATCAGTGATCCCTAGGAACACGGAAGTGATCAAGAATACGAAAGTACAGTGTAATCTCACTCTGGAGGAATTGTTAAAGGTGAAACCAGAATTGTGGAAGCATGTAGCAAATCAATTCCCTGATCTAGCTACCACACCCTCTCAAATAGGATCACATAAGAAGGTACCAGAGATACCCGTAGAAAAGATTGGAGATGTAAGCGAAGGAGAGGAAGGTAACACATATCTTCCAATAACCCATCAGGGCTACACCACGAAAGCCATCTTAGATTCAGGAGCCGGAGTAGCCATCGCTACCACCGCTTTGTGGAAACGTTGGGGTAAGCTAGCACTCAGACCCACTAGGATGAAGCTACAAATGGCCGACGGACACATAGAAAAACCATTAGGCTTACTAGAAGGCATATCTCTCACCACTTGTGGTGTCGAAATTGAGCATACCTTTGCCATTTGTGACTTTGCGAAAAACCGTGCTTACGAGATGATATTGGGACGACCATTCATGCGTCAGTTGCAAATTGTACAAGACTGGGGAACTAATTCTTTGTACTTGCAACATTTAGGAGTGACTACTAAAGTCAATCTTAAAGACTATTCACACAGAGATGTACCCCCAATACAATGGAATACCATCCATAAGATACCAGTAGAGACGGAATCCGTGCACTCATTAGAATCAGATCCTTCTTGGTTGCATGAGGATACCCATTTATGGATGTGTAAAGTAGCTAAACAAGAGGAAGAAAGATTAGAAGCAAGGACCTTAGGTGCAGAACAACATCCACGAACCCTTCAAGATCCAGCCTACGCACCTGTAGTATTCCCAGACGAAGAGTTTGAACCCCATGGTTGGGCAGAAATACTAGCAACCATGGATGTAGCCATCAATGAAGAACAATGGACACCCCACTGTGACGAGGATGGCTATGACATTTCAGTTTTTACGATAGAGCCAATCCTGTGCGATGCAATTTTAGAAGAGTGTGAACCTAATACCGATGCATTCGAGGACGCAAGCGATTTTGATTTAGAATCAATTATCATGGACCCACCCTTTGCATCAGAGGAGGAATATTTCTACGAAGTAGAGACTCACACTCAGAGACACGAGGAAATTACGAACGAGGTAAGGTTAGCCACTCAAGTGACTGATAAGAGTGAAGGCAAGAAAAGAAAGAAGAAAGAAACCATGTCAGAAAAAGAAGAATCTTTGTTTGAAGTACCCGAGAATTTCAAGAAATATGAAATCGAAGATAGAAGAATCATGGTACGAATGCCCAATAGAAAGGCGAATGACGGACAAGTATATGATAACCGAGAGAAAACCAAGAAAGTAATAGTTGCCATAGAAGGAGAAGAAGAAAAATGTACATACATAGGGCATGATTTGACGAAGGAAGAAGAAGAAGAGCTAGTTGCCCTATTGCGCGAATATAGAGATGTTTTTGCTTGGAGTTACAAAGATTTGAAAGGAGTAGACCCAGATATATGTTCTCATAGAATCCCTATGACTCCAGATGCAAAACCGACAAAACAGAAACCTTACACGTATAATGATAACTACGCTGCGAAGATTAAAGAAGAGATAGATCGATTGATAGAAGCAGGATTCATTTACGAAATTGAGCATACCGAATGGGTATCCCCCATTGTGGTTGTGCCCAAGAAGAATGGAAAATTGCGTGTGTGTATTAACCTTAAAAAAGTTAATGCCGCAACGATTAGAGACAGTTATCCTCTTCCTATCACGGAACACCTATTGGAAAGAGTTGCGGGCAAGGAAGTTTACAGCTTTCTGGATGGATTCTCAGGCTATAATCAAGTAGCCATTGCTCCTGAAGATCAACACAAGACGGCTTTTGCCACTGAATGGGGCATATTTGCATTTCGTGTGATGCCATTTGGCTTGACAAATGCACCCGCTACTTTCCAGCGACTCATGTGTCATGTTTTTAAGGAATTCTTACGCAAGAGCTTGGAAGTTTACGTCGATGACTTATGTGCTCATTCAATTGTAAGACAGACACATATCCCAGAGTTAAGACAAATATTTGACCAATGTCGAGAATATCAGGTTTGTTTGAACCCAGAAAAATGCGTTTTCATGGTCAGACAAGGCAAAATTCTAGGACACATTGTGTCAAAAAATGGAATCTCTACGGACGAGGAAAAAGTGAAAGTAATTGCAGAATTACCTAGACCAACTAACGTGAAAGAGGTACAGGCATTTATGGGCCATTGTGGATATTATCGACGATTCATACACATGTATGCAATCATAGCTAAGCCTTTGTACTCTCTTTTAACCAACTTTGAGTGGACAACTGAATGTGAAAATTCATTCAATGAACTTAAACGACGTTTGTGCTCAGCACCTATATTGACCACCCCAGATTGGAGTAAGCCATTCCATGTACATGTGGATGCATCCAATTATGCCATAGGATGTGTGTTAGCACAACCCACGAATGAAGGTAACATAGATCTCCCCATAGCTTACGCTAGCAGACAATTGAACGCAGCAGAAAGAAATTATACCACGACGGAACGAGAAGGATTAGGGATGATCTACGCAGTAAAGAAGTTTAGGCATTACTTGTTGGCCAACAAATTCAAGTTCTTTACAGATCATCAAGCCCTATTATATTTAGTCAACAAACCTTGTAACACAGGACGACTGATACGTTGGTTTCTATTACTCATGGAGTATGATTTTGAAGTGGTAGTTAGGAAAGGAAAGACACATCTTAGAGCCGACCACCTTTCAAGATTAACCTCAGGAGAGGCTCCTCAAGGAATAGCCGATGAATTACCAGATGCATACTTGTTTAACCTTGAGATAGCACCACAATGGGCAAAGCCGATAGTCCCTATTCTGACATACGGACCCAAGAATCCTAGGATAAAGATCAGAGAAGGAGAGATTACCAAGTCTCAGAGATACCAAATAATGGCAGGAAGCATATACAAACAGGATAATCAAAAGATTCTTGCCTGTTGTGTAGATGACTCAGAACATGCGAATTGGTTGCAATTAGCACACATAGGTGCACTAAAGCAACATCATTCAAAACATCGGACATTACAGACTCTGCATAGATTAGGAGTATATTGGCCTACGATGGAAGCAGATGTCTACAAGTTGTGTAAAGAATGTCAAGTGTGTTGTGAAAGACCACCAGTAGAGCATGCGACATTATATCACGTGTCCCTCACACCAGACTGGAGTGAACCATTAGTGACATACTTGAGGACGAACACATTCCCTCAAGGAATGACCTTAGCTCGACAACGCAGTCTAGAGCAGGAAGCTCAAGACTATTCACTTATTGGTGATAATTTATACAAAAGAGGACGTGATGGATATCTAAGACAGTGCGTTCATGAAAGCGATTATCTGAGCATACTAGAGACTGCACACCAAGGTGTTACAGGAGGTCATTTTGGACCCGATAGGATAGTCAAAGCCATTCTCTTTGCAGGATTATGGTGGCCCACTCTTCACATGGATGCACATACCTATGTAAAGAGATGTGATGTGTGCCAAAGAACTCAGTTTCCTACTCGCAGAGATGAAATGCCATTGAAACCCATGATGGGCGGACATGCATTCTCTAAGTGGGGTATAGACTTTGTAGGACCCATCAATCCCCCTGCAAAAGGTACACATGCGGAATACATTATTGTTGCCACAGATTATCTCACGAAATGGGTAGAGGCAAAAGCCACAAAAAAGAATGATGCTCACACGACTGCAAAATTCTTATTTGAAAATGTCTTTACAAGATATGGACTGCCTATAGAGTTAGTGAGCGATCGAGGCACTCACTTTCTAAACCAAGTCATTGAATATTTGTTACAGGATTTTATGGTGATTCACAAGAAATCTGCACCATATCATCCTCAGGCCAATGGTCAGGCTGAAAGCACTAACAAGATACTTTGTACCGTACTGACGAAACTCGTGAACAATAAACGTTCAGATTGGGACAAACAGCTACACCACGCTGTTTGGGCATATCGAGTGGCCTACAAGACCGTACTCAATGCAACTCCCTTTCAGATGGTTTTTGGTCAGAATGCAGTGCTTCCTTTGGACTTCTTGATACCGACCCTTAAGGTTGCACAAGAAAATCAGTGGACCGGCCATGAATTATCAGCAAGAATAATGGACTTGGAACGATTAGGAGAAACCAGGTTGAAAGCAGCAGCAGGAATATACGCAGCGAAGAAGCGACAGAAAGCATATTTTGATGCACATGTGAAAGATAAAGGCCTAAAAGAAGGAGATTTAGTTTTAGTATATACGCTGAAACAGCACGCACGGAAGTTAGAAAAGCGAGGTTATGGACCTATGATCATTAACAGACTTTCGACTAGTGGAGCAGTACAGTTAGCCACCCTAGAAGGAGATATAATGCCTAATTACATTAGTGGCTGTAGAGTCAGGTTATATCAAGAACCTCTTACTGAGGATATGCTTAGACGACTCACGTTGGCAAAGAAGCGTAAGGAGGAAGAAAATAGATCGAGAGAGATTAATTCCAGAACCGATGAAACGTGGGGATGTCACGAAGTGGGAGGAGATCTCCGCAATTACACCTGAGCTATCAAAGCCACTACGGATATGCATGCAACACTTCGCATTCCCAGCTCAGGACAGATTTACCATGCCCCATAAACGAATCTGGTTCGGATTGTATTTGGCATGCACGGGACCTCAAACTGTTGATCTGGCAAGCTGGATCATAGATCAAATGTATCTGGCACAGCACAGATGGGAGCGTAAAAAAGTGCTTAATGGATGTTGTGCACTCACAAGAATTGTGTATATGTGCTTGGCTTATGACTTGCCAATTGAGCGTGCACTAACAGGAGAAGAACTGAAGGCATTCAAAGGAACAACGAAGAAAGCCAGGAAGCCCAGTCGAACACGCGCAGGTAAGCGCATGAGAGGCACCATCCCCTGCCTTCAAGTGCCAGAGTCGCCATCACCACAACCCTCTCCAGAGCGACCACAGACAGAAGCAGCTCCCACAATACAACCTATTCGCATAAGGTTGTCCAGACCAGTGGTTACGGAGGGCACCACTAGTACCGCCGCACCTCAGGCAGCTGCCACCACAGAACCCACCACCACAACAGCAAAAGCTCCCACCACTATTGGTGCGGAGGCTTTTTCTTTCCCGATACCACATATGGAGGCCGACCCAATAAACACGACCTTTGATTTTGAGATGCCTGATGCATTCTCAAACGAATTCCAGTATTCAGAAGCACAACTGTTCTCCCAGGAATATGAACGCCCCAGCTACCCTACCACACCACGAGATCTGCCACAGGGACAAGCTGTGTCGAGCTCTGAAGAAGAAAGAACCGAAACAGACAACGAGGAAGGCGACGATGAAGCCAGCCAGGGCTCACATGACGGACAGACAGAGGGCCAAGGCCAACAAACTGACGCACATGGCGACACCAGCACATACGAAGATGAGACTTTCGAAGCCGCAGCGTACACGCTGGCCATAAAGAAATTATATCGAACGATGGAGAAAGTCTGGGCACGGAAGAAGTTAACTGAAGAGGAGAGCCAGGCATTAATTGAACAGGAACTCATCTCCGGAGGATTCGAAGACGCATACATCCGAGGGTTCAGAGAGTTAGTCAAATCAGTAGGCTCCCATGAAGCACTCAGGTTTTTACAAAGAAAGCAACTACCACAGTTTGACCCCCGCCGAGTGCGACTACTTTCAAAACCCGGGGAGTATATTCGCGTACCAACAGGAGCTCAGTCTTCAGCACAAGCCAGGGAGGCACGCCTCGCCCCCGAAAGTTCATTGACCGCAGAACCCATCCTTGTAGATTCCCCACCACGTACCACTGTTGTACATACCACCACTATCCTCGAAATAACATCCACACCTTCCACTCCCCTCTCACCTCATCTTTCACCAACCCATCCTGTATCCCCTGCACACCCACCTGCTTCCCCCACATCCACACCTGTACAAGGCAACATAGCCACAACCTTTGCCCTGCCCATTCAGACCACCATGCCCACACCCAGCCCTTCGTATCTACATGTTAACCCCTTCACCCCTTCATCTTTCCCCGCGTTTCCCCCACCTCTAAGAACCCCATTCCCCTATCTAACCCCACTAACCTTCTCACCAGTTTCACCTCCCCAACCCACCATAACCCCTATTTCCCCTTTTCACCAAGCTGCTCCAGCCAGCCCCCATGTAAATTACTCCACATTTGTAAATCCCGTCTTCACACATACACAACCACCCACAATCACACCACTTTTCACAGTCACAACACTAAACACGTCTAGTGACATGGACATCTCACCACCCACGGCACCACCACTCACTTCACTCCCGGCACAAATATTTTTAGACACATCACAATTTTCCACGATCACCACTGCATCCACCGTCCCAACCCCATTTCCCATTCCCGCTGCATCTACTTCCACTGCATCTTCAATTAGCACTCCATTACTATTATCACCCGCCATAGACACCGCATTTCAACACATGTTCACATGCATGACACAAGTCCGCGATGAGTTTGCATCACTCGGCACCAACTATCAACAGCTGCAGAGAACGACGAATGAACTACAAACGCAGCTTAATTCGTTATCAATTGAGAATGCCTCACTGAATAGCCGATACCAAGATTTACGAGAGGCCTATCACAAATTAGAACTAGAAAGTGAGGAGAAAACAAAAGAGGCCACCGCGGATTTGGACAACCTACTTCGAGCCCAGACCGTCCGCAATGCAACGCTCACTAGAAATATGGGTTTACTAAGAAGACACTTAGCCGCAGCAAAAGAGGAGAACCAGAGACTCCAAGAGCAGAATAGAGAGAACTTGGAAGCGGCTTTGGACCACCCAGACCAACCCTTAAGTCCTAGCAAATTCAAAGCAATCCCATCTGAATCGATGCGGATGTTGCTAGATGATCATGTGCGATTGCTCGAGGACTATGATCGTATGAACGAAGAGCACCAAAAGTTAAAGGAAGATCACAAGCTGCTACAGCTCAGAGAACCGGCAACACAACAAGTACAAGTAGCAGCAGAATTACCAGCACCTGTGGACCCTGCCCCTGAGATTTTAGAGGAACTCAACGCACTCCGGGCCCAGGTAACAAATCTTGAATCTAGAATTGCAGTCTATGAAGCACCACCAAGGCCAGACTCCCCACCTGAGCTACCAGCTGAGGAAGAAACCATCACTATCCCGGTGGAGGAGACATTTGAAGAGGCATATGAACCGATACCCATCCCAGGCGGACGTGTCACGGCCGAAGGCCAGATGACCTATGAATTACCTACCCCCGCGTGGATGAAGACAGTTGAAGAACTCGGAACGACACACTCGGCCAGAGTAGAGGCACAGCTACATGCCATGGCCATAATTGAAGAGAAAATTTTACAGTCACCATTCTTTGCTCAATTGGCCCCGCGACGATACATATCTGGGCATGAGCTCCAATATAAACCGTACTTCATGTTAATGGCCGAATACCAGTTAGCCATAGAGAAAGAAACAGGTATGAAACCAACGCATGCCACTCAATTCGAGCCAGAGGACTTGCCACCAAGGGCGCAGAGAGGTGAAATCCTTCAACCAGACTGGCGCAAAGATTTATTGCAAAATTATCCAGAGATGATGAGCACGTGGGTAAAAGCGCCGCTGCACTTAAAATTTAATCCGTGCTGGGGACCAGTCCCACGACGCCGCTATTGGACTGCCTTCGCCATTAAGGTACAGAACAATAAGCAGTGCCAAGACTGGCTGAATTATCCCTATTTCAAGCCACCAATCGAGTTACCCACAGTAGGCTACATGATGGCGACGATCCGCCACTGGCTCCCTAGGTTAAAGCATATGGATGATATTGCCGCGCACATGACTGTCAAAATCTTTGACATGATGCAGATGATCTTTAAAGTCTTCCGACGTATCAAGGCTCCCCATGTAAACACCCCGGGCTTCGAGCATGGCAACTTTGATTTAGTCTATGATATGAGCACAACGCCATCGCTACGGGTGTGTTATGCCTGGCACTGCAGAATCAAATACCTACCGGCATGCTACAAGCAGACATTCGAAGAAATGTTCACCACCGGCTTTTGGGAGTACCATTCAGAGGTATTTATAAGCAGGCCCACACACTTATTGCAATTATTCGCCTGTGAACGAATGGTGTACTCCACACATTATCAGCTCCCACCACCAGACGAGCCGCAACCTATCGACTTGGAGAAACTCGAGGCTGATCTAGCCCGAGGCATTCGTATATCAGAGCACACCCTCGCTCAAGACCTCCTACAGAACTACATCCGGCATACCTCACAACAAGGTTCTGTCAGGGACGACAAAAGCGAGAGGGAGGGGGGTGTTGGAAGCAGCCAGAGGCACAGACGCCACGGAAGCATGTGAAGACGAAGCAGGGAGCCAGTCGGATCAATTTTTCAAACAAATATATTCCTTATTAATTCTTCAAACATTCAACAGTGATTATTATCACTAATTGTAACATATGTATCATAGAAAACCCCATTTTGTAATCCATAGCTCCATTTTGTGCAAGCCGAGGAGTCCTCGAGCTTGAGGAGCTTAGGTAGAATGCCCGTACCAAATTTCGTTATTTTTAGACATCGTTTACCCTTCCAAATAGCCTCTAGGACCTATTTTTTAACTAGGCCGGTCACTAGATGTGAAACCGGTCAAAACTAGTCTAGAAACTATAAAAAGAGCTAGAGAGCTCATTTTTGAGGTTGGTTCATTTTGGTTAGTGTGAGCATAGAGCTAGTTTGAGCTTGTAAGAGCATTCTTGAGTAATAGAGCTAATTTCCCACCTTCCATTGTGTCTTGCTTGTCTCTTCATTGTGTGTGTGTATGTGTGTGTGCATCTTTGTGCTTCTCACCTTCACTCTCACATCATCTCACGTTCACGATCTTCATATCACTCCTACCTCTCCCACGGATTGACATTAAGGAGGTGAAGCTTCTTAACGTGGTACTTACCATTGTGCTAGAGCAACAACTGAAGATATCAATTCAAATGATGAGGACATCATCAACCTAGAAGAATTCAAGGCATGGAAGTCTAAAGGCAAAGTCCAGATGAAGAAGTTGGAAGATATACCTGAATCATCCAACCAAGCAATCAGAAGATCACAAAGGGAGAGCAAGAAGCCAATCAGATATGGGTATGACACTTCTTTAGTTACTAAGCACTCTTTTTATATTGCAAAATACTTTTCATGTGAAGAACCATCATCATATGAAGAGGCAAAGCCCATGGCACAAGGGAAGGAAGCTATGGATGACAAATTGAAGCACTCAAGGAGAATGATACTTGGGAGCTAGTGCCAAAGAAAGAGTCTATGAAGGTAATTGGTTCTAGATGGATCTATAAGATCAAGAGGAATTCTGATGGATCAATAAGCAAGTACAAAGCTAGACTTGTGGTTAAGGGTTTTGCACAAACCCATGGAGTTGATTATGAAGAAACCTTCTCACTTGTGGCCAAAATGCCAACCATTAGAGTATTGGTAAGTGTGGCTGCATCAAAGAATTGGAACATGAATCAATTGGATGTAAAAAATGCATTTCTGAATATCTGGATTTTAGAGGAGGTGTACATGTCTCAACCTCCTGGTTTTGAGGACCCAAGCAATGTTGGGAAAGATGGATGGATCCTCCAGAAGATTGAGTAGATGCTGCTAATCCTGCTTTGCACCAGCCCTAAGTGACTCCAGATATGATTAGTAGACACCCTTAGCTTCCAAATGATACCAAGAGATCATATATGTACTTTGCAAATGATGTGTGTAGTGATCAAATCAAAACAGACTACTTGACACTTCACAAATCCAATAAAACTTGCTATTTTGGTATTGACACCTGCTCAGAGTTATGCTCAGTATGACCAGTACACTTACAGTTGGCAAAATTCCTTTTGCACATATTAAATTAACTTAACAAGCTATCATTTGCAAGTGGAATGAGAAGAAATGATAAACCATACTCTGAGAAATCACTTTAGCAAAATAAAGTTTACCCCCGATATTTTAGGAGCTCTGCAGACAAATACCAGTGAGCACTTCGACCGCGATTTCTCGAGATTGACTGAACCAAATTGCTTCAAAACTTTGTATCCTTGTAGTATGCATTGAGCTGAATCTACCAAGCTTTGAATCACTTGATTTGGTTGAGTAGGCACTGAGATATGCCTCTTTGAAGTTGACAGACTTGAAGTAGTACACTCAGAGAATAACAGAGATGATGAATGTAAAGATATGTATTAATTCACATTGATGTACATTCCCATTGACATGACAAACATTGCCAAATGGTACTCAAAGGTGTAGGCTATGGAGTAAAGCTCACACCCTCAATGATAAATGAAATTAGCCTCGGGAATGGTGACACACACCGCGACTTTTCAAGTACAACTTATATATTAAGTGAGTGAGAGATTAAATTCAAATTTGAATTCTTGGCTCCCTTCAATCACTCCTCTAAAAGTATCTAAATGTAAGGAGATATTCCCTCAATCACATGTCTTACTTTTCCACGACTCAATCAAGTAGGTGTATCCATAAGATTCCAAGTCATTTAGACTTTTACAAGAAGTAAAATGGTAAGAACTTATAAGCATAAGTTCCTATGGTTCTTCTCACATGTTGAACCTTCAAGAACAAATCCAAGCCAAGTGTGTGGGCTTGCAAATTACACCAACAGCTCCCCCTCAAGCCAAACACTTTGGCTTAAGTCTTCATCTTCAATCTTCAATCACATCCTGCAATCCAATCATGGATTTGAATCTGCATAATTTGTTTCCATCCAAAGCTTTAGTGAGTAAATCTGCACATTGCATATTAGTAGACACATAAGTCAACTGAATGTCCTTGCTAAGCAATTTCTCTCTCACATAGTGGTAATGAACTTCTATGTGTTTTGTCCTAGCATGATATATTGGATTAGCTGCAAGGTGAAGAGAGCTTGTGTTATCTCCAAAGATAATTGGGGGCCTAGTGTTACTTTTGTACATCAAGCATAGCAATAGTTATTGCTATTGATCATCTATTGATCAAGATAATACAATTTCATGGATGTTTTTTTTTGGCACGTATCTATTTCATCAATATTGACATCAAATACTTTGGAATACTCTTTGAGATATATCAGAGACTTCTTATATTAATCCTACTTTGCATCTGCCTAAGAGATTCCCTTAAGAAGAAATTAAATTTTATTACGTGTTTTTATCCCAAAGACATGTTTAAGAAGGAAATGTTGTGGAAATAGATCATTATCTCATTAGGTTTAATGATAAATATTACTAAGTTCATATTAGCATTTTGCTGGAAATAGATCAAGCTACATACTCCATAAATGTTGCCAAAGTCAATTGAATGAGTATCAACATGGTTCTTTTGTGCAAGAATCATTGAAAACCTTTGTTTTTTCAACTATTTTCAATCATGATGTAAAGCTAGTTGTTTATGAAAACCACTTTCTTTGTATCCTATGAAGAGGCCCTATTTCTTTGTATCCTATAAAAAGGCCTTGTTGAGTCCCTTTTTAGGCAATGTGATTGATTAATGCATAGCTATGGATTTTGCTTACCGTATTATTTTACTGGGTAACTTGAATCAACTTTTTTTTTATTGCCTTTGGTTATCAACAAGCTTGACTTAGTGCTCTTATCCAATCTCTATCTACACTATCAAGCTTTACCCATGGATTGGTGTTATTTGTTTTTCTTTCATACCACAATCTCTATATGACTTTTGAGATCTCATAATTGTACATGATGTTTGCTCCAAATGTGAGTTGATGTAGAAACTTTTTATAAGAGAGAGGAGATAGAAGAACAAAACAAAGAGGAATCTTAACCTCTATGGAGAGCTGAAGCAAATCAGCTTATGAGACAATCATACAACAATATGTTCATGTACGTAGTGATCACAAATAGAAAGAAGAAGCATGAAAATTGACAATAATTGTATGTGGAATAGTGATTTATGGTATATGATATACTAGTAAAGAAGGAGTATGCTAGTGATGGGACAAATAATGAAAGACTATATGCTACAAGGATCAAACATGATAATAAAAGATTGCTTATTGGAGATATAATCAAATTCTTGTCTTTATTCTTCTTGAAGACCTTCCATTTAACCTCATTTTTATGAAATTTCAAATTTATCTCCAAAACTACTTTTCCCTCCCTTTTTTGCTGAGGCTTCAAGTATGTTTGCATCATGTCTTCAACCTCCACTGATGGCTTATATAGCTGTAGTTGTTTGTACTAGATTTTGGTTTTCATGCACAAATGATATGACCATGCTTTTTCCAAAGAAGTGGTATCAAAGCTTATATTCTTTATGATGTGCTATGTATTGTGGTCTACACTATTCCCTTACTCTCTCACATAAATGGATTGTACATGAATACATCTTTAGAGAGTTCATGCAATATTGAAGGTTCCAAGCAATGCAAGTGTATTTATTGTATCCACCTACTAGTGAATTTATTGGACTTAGCTTTGTTTGCACATACTCCATCAAAACCTCAAAGTGTGGCTAACCATAACTTGCTCTATTATAGACCTAGTAGGTCAAAGTGCAATAGCTTCTAGTGGTGTAGATCAACTTAAATGTCAATCCAAGTAACATTACACTATTCAAGTGTATCGAAATATGGCTCCTAGAGGGTATGGAACTTCAAACCACAACACTTGAAGAAAGATCAATCTGCACACAACCAAATAGAAAGAAACACTCGATTAGGGCATTAAACAACACTTAGCATAGGTAGAGACGAGGTTGGAACACTTCATCAACACCATAAAAGCTCCAAATGAAAAAACGAAGGTCTTGCCAAGAGACCCTCTTGGTGATGTCTAACTGTTTAACAAGCACCAAATTTAGAGCAATCTGTTGGATGGAAGGAAGAAACAAGTTTGATTTATTCACTAGAATACAACATAAAAAAGTATGCCTCTAATGAAGGGTTAATATGTTGATAGTGATGAAAGTACCTTTTTATTTTGCATCACTAAAGTGCTAATGAAATTTACCTTACTTAGTTGTCAATTCCATAAAAACAACAAATCAAAATATGATTCCAAATCCATGACATTGTGATTGCATAAGCTACATATTGTTGAGTAGCTATAGATTAAAAGTGTGTTGCTCTATCTCTCAAGCTTCATTTTTCTTACCATTTCTTGAATATACACACTTATCTTTGTATTGAGTGCACTTCTAGTTGGATACTTTATTTGTGCAACCTCACTAATATTCAACTTCATTAGACTTTTACTTTTTACTTGTATCTCACTAATTTCTTCCCTTTTGAAAGCAAATATAAGGCACGGTGATTGGAGTTACTTATGGCTAGTTTGAGGGATCACTAGATATCATAAAAGGTACAATTTTCTTGGAGCTATATGACACATCAGAAAGAAAAAAAACCTTCCTCTCCAATCTTTTGCATTAGGCCTTCATAATACATTATTAAAATGCACAAAATTAAAAATTGAAAACTTCAAGATGCAAGATACTAATTTTATGGCATTAATATTTGAGTGGAGGAAGCACATCACTAAGATGTAATATAAAGCAAGTTAACAGTTGCAAATGAAACAAAGATTTGAAGTAAAGCCTTGAAGACATAAATGGGCCCACCAAGCTTTCAAATTTGGGCCATGAAAAATATGCCATGTCCCTTGGATAATGTCAAGCAATAATGAAGCATCATCAAAAAGTGTTTGGAACCATTTGAGGCACTACAGGACTTGACATACCTATTTTATAGCATTTTTATGTAATTTCCACCTTTTTAAAATAATTGTATTCCAAATACATTTTTGTAAAGGTGAAGGAGTTCTGAGCCTAAACAATGCAATTCCATCTTGTTATCTTTCTAGATTTTTTTGGGTTTCATTTTGATGCTCAAAACTTATGTGAAAAAGGGTCATGTCCATAAGTATAAAGACTAAAACCCTAATTGAAATTGACTTTATGATTGAAAGTGACTAAAATTTCATGCATCATGTTTCTTGGGCTCTTATTCTACATCTTCTTTTTCATTTGGAGCTTTCATGGTGTTGATGAAGTGTCACAACCTTGTCTCTACCTATGCTGAGTGTTGCTTAATGACCTAATCATGTATTTCTTTCTATTTGGTTGTGAGTAGACTGATCTTTCTTCAAATGTTGTGGTTTGAAGTTTCCATACATTTGAATAGGGTAATGTTACTTGGATTGACATTTAAGTTGATCTACACCACTAGAAGCTATTGCACATTGACCTGCTAGGTCTATAATAGAGCAGATTATGGTTAGCCACACTTTGAGGTTTTGATGGAGTATGTGCAAACAAAGCAGAGTCCAATAACTTCACTAGTAGTTGGATACAATAAATGAAGAAACGAAGGTCCTATCAAGTGACCCTCTTGGCGATGTCTAACTGTTTGACAAGCACCAAATTTAGAGCAATTTGTTGGATGGAAGGGACAAATAAGTTTGATTTATTCACTAAAATACAACATAAAAAAAGTATGCCTCTAATGAAGGGTTAATCTGTAGATAGTGATGAAAGTACCTTTTTATTTTGCATCACCAAAGTGCTAATGAAATTCACCTTACTTAGTTGTTAATTCCATGACAAAAACAAGTCACAATATGATTCCAAATCCATGTCATTGTGATTGCATAAGCTACATATTGTTGAGTAGCTATAGATTAAAAGTGTGTTGCCCTATCTCTCAAGTTTCCATTTTTCTTACCATTTCTTGAATATACACACTTATCTTTGTATTGAGTGCGCTTCAAGTTGGATTGTTTATTTGTGCAACCTCACTAATATGAGTTACTTATGGCTAGTTTGAGGGATCACTAGATATCACAAAAGGTACATTTTTGTTGGTGCTATACGACACATAAAAAAGAAAAATAAAATCTTCCTCTCCAATCTTTTGCATTAAGCCTTCATAATACATTACTAAAATGCACAAAATTTAAAATTGAAAACTTCAAGATGGAAGATACTAATTTAATGGCATTAATATTTGAGTGGAGGAAGCACATTCTAAGATGTAATATAAAGCAAGTTAGTAGTTGCAAATGAAGCAAAGATTTGAAGTAAAGCCTTGAAGACATAAATGGGCCCACCAACCTTTCAAATTCGGGCCATAAAAATATGCCATGTCCCTTGGATAATGTAAAGCAATAAAGAGCTGCTCAACAATATGTAGCTTATGCAATCAAAATGTCATGGATTTGGAATCATATTTTGATTTGTTGTTTTCATGGAATTGACAACTAAGTAAGGTGACTTTCATTAGCACTTTAGTGATGCAAAATAAAAAGGTACTTTCATCACTATCTACATATTAACCCTTCATTAGAGGAATGCTTTTTTATGTTGTATTCTGGTGAATAAATCAAACTTGTTTCTCCCTTCCATCCAACAGATTGCTCTAAATTTGGTGCTTGTCAAACGGTTAGACATCACCAAGAGGGTCTCTTGGCAGGACCTTCATTTCTTTGTTTATTGTATCCAACTACTAGTGAAGTTATTGGACTCTACTTTGTTTGCATTTAGTCCATCAAAACCTCAAAGTGTGGCTAACCATAACGTGTTGTGTTATAGACCTAGTAGGTCAAAGTGCAATAGCTTCTAGTGGTGTAGGTCAACTTAAATACATATCCAATTAACATTAGCCTATTCACGTGTATATAAACATGGCTTCTAGAGGCTATGGAACTTCAAACCACAACATTTGAAGAAAGATCAATTTGCAAACAACCAAATAGAAAGAAACATGCGATCAGGGCATTAAACAACACTTAGCATAGTTAGAGACAAGGTTGGGACACTTCATCAACACCATGAAAGCTCCAAATGAAAAAGGATATGTAGAATAACAACCCAAGAAACATGATGCATGAAATTTTGGTTTGTTTCAATCATAAAGTCACTTACAATTAGGGTTTTAGTCTTTAACTTATGGACATGACCCTTTTTCACATAAGTTTTGACCAGAAAACTTAAGAAATAAGTCCTAGAGCCTGCTTGAGCATCAAAATGAAATCCAAAAAATCTAGAAAGATTACAAGATGGAATTGCATTGTTTAGGCTCAGAACTACTTCACCTTTACAAAAATGGATTTGGAATACAATTATTTTAAAAAAGGTGGAAATTACATAAAAGTGCTATAAAATAGGTATGTCAAGTCCTATAGTGCCTCGGATGGTTCCAAACTCTTTTTGATGATGCTTCTTTATTGCTTGACATTACCCAAGGGACGTGGCATATTTTTCATGGCCCAAATTTGAACGGTTGGTGGGCCCATTTATTTCTTCAAGGCTTTACTTAAAATCTTTGCTTCATTTGCAACTGCTAACTTGCTTTATATTACATCTTAATGATGTGCTTCCTCCACTCAAGTATTAATGCCATTAAAGTTTTCAAATTTTAATTTTGTGCATTTTAATAATGTATTATGAAGGCTTAATGCAAAAGATTGGAGAGGAATTTTTTTTTCTTTCTGATGTGTTGTATAGCTCCAACAAAAATGTACCTTTTGTGATATCTATTGATCCCTCAAAATAGCCGTAAGTAACTCCAAACACTGTGGCTCTTATTTGCTTTCAAAAGGGAAGAAATTAGTTAGATACAAGTAAAAAGTGAAAGTCTTATGAAGTTGGATATTAGTGAGGTTGCACAAATAAACTATCAAACTAGAAGTGCACTCAATACAAAGATAAGTGTGTATATAAGAAATGGTAAGAAAAATGGAAACTTGAGAGATAGAGCAACACACTTTTAATCTATAACTACTCAACAATATGTAGCTTATGCAATCACAATGTCATGGATTCAGAGTCATATTTTGATTTGTTGTTTTCATGGAATAGACAACTAAGTAAGGTGAATTTCATTAGCACTTTAGTGATGCAAAATAAAAAGGTACTTTCATCACTATCTACATATTTAACCCTTCATCAGAGGCATACTTTTTTATGCTGTATTTTAGTGAATAAATCAAACTTGTTTCTCCCTTCCATCCAACGGATTGCTCTAAATTTTGTGCTTGTCAAACGGTTATACATCACCAAGAGGGTCTCTTGGTAGGACCTTCGTTCTTCGTTTATTGTATCCAACTACTAGTGAAGTTATTGGACTCCGCTTTCTTTGCACATACTCCATCAAAACCTCAAAGTGTGGCTAACCATAACCTCCTCTATTATAGACCTAATAGGTCAAAGTGCAATAGCTTCTAATGGTGTAGAGCAACTTAAATGTCAATCCAAGTAACATTATCCTATTCAAGTGTATGGAAACATGGCTCCTAGAGGCTATGGAACTTCAAACCATAGCATTTGAAGAAAGATCAGTCTACACACAACCAAATAGAAAGAAACACGCGATTAGGGCATTAAACAACACTTAGCAAAGGTAGAGACGAGGTTGCGATAATTCATCAATGCCATGAAAGCTCCAAATGAAAAAGGAGATGTAGAATAAGAGCCCAAGGACCATGATGCATGAAATTTCAATCACTTTCAATCATAAAGTCAATTACAATTAGGGTTTTAGTCTTTATACTTATGGGCATGACCCTTTTTCACATGAGTTTTGACCAGAAAACTTAAAAAATAGGTCCTAGATCTTATTTGAGCATCAAAATGGAATCCAAAAAATCTAGAAAGATTATATTATATAAAAATGCTATAAAATAGGTATGTCAAGTCCCATAGTGCCTCAGATGGTTCCAAACTCTCTTTGGTGATGCTTCTTTATTGCTTGACATTATCCAAGGGACATGACATATTTTTCATGGCCCAAATTTGAAAGGTTGGCGGGCCCATTTATGTCTTCAAGGTTTTACTTTAAATCTTTGCTTCATTTGCAACTGCTAACTTGCTTTATACTACATCTTAGTGACGTGCTTCCTCCACTCAAATATTAATGCCATTAAATAAGTATCTTGCATCTTGAAGTTTTCAATTTTTAATTTTGTGCATTTTAATACTGTATTATGAAGGCTTAATGCAAAAGATTGGAGAGGACGATTTTTTTTTCTAATGTGTGGTATAGCTCCAACAAAAATTTACCTTTTGTGATATCTAGGGATCCCTCAAACTAACCATAAGTAATTTCAAACACCATGCCTTATATTTGCTTTTAGAAGGGTTTAAATTAGTGAGAGAAAAGTAGAAAGTGAAAGTCTTATGAAGTTGGATGCTAATGAGGTTGCACAAATAAACTATCCAACTAAAAGTGTACTCAATACAAAGATGTGTATATTCAAGAAATTGTAAGAAAAATGGAAACTTGAGAGATAGAACAACACACTTTTAATCTATAGCTACTCAACAATATGTAGCGTATGCAATCACAATGTCATGAATTTGGAATCATATTTTGATTTGTTGTTTTCATGGAATTGACAACTAAGTAAGATGAAGTTCATTAGAAATTTAGTGATGCAAAATAAAAAGGTACTTTCATCATGATCTACATATTAACACTTCATTAGAGGCATAATTTTTTATATACATATACATATACATATACATATACGTATACATATACATATACATATACATATACATATACGTATACATATACATATACATATACATATACATATACATATACATACATATACATATACATATACATATACATATACATATACATATACATATACATATACATATACATATACATATACATATACATATACATATACATATACATATACATATACATATACATATACATATACATATACATATACATATACATATACATATACATATAAAACAAGCAACAGAGATCATTTTCCACTACCCTTCCAAGATGAAATTCTAAATGAAGTGGCAGGTCATGAAAGGTACACTATATGTGATGGATACTCAGGGTAGTTTCAAATTCAGATAGTCGAGGAGGACCAAAGGAAGACCACATTCATTATGCGATGGGGATGCTTTGCTTATCGGGTAATGCCTTTAAGCCTAACCAATGCACCTGCAACATTTCAAAGGTTTATGAACTATGTTTTTCAGCCATTCTTTGGATCATCAAAAAAGGTGTACATGGATGACTTTTGCATATATTATGCTAGATCTATGCATTGTCAAAAAGTTGAAGAGGTCTTTAAGAGATTGCATGAGCTTGGAGGTCAATTGAATCTTGATAAGTGTCATTTTGCCGAGAAGGAAGTAGTTCTCCTTGGACATCTCATATTAGAAAAGGGGATTCAAGTTAGTCCATCCAAAGTGGAAGCCTTATTGGCTCTACCTCCTCCAACAACAACAAAGTAGACCCCTACTTCTGTACAAAAGGTATGCTACATGTCATGGTTCATCTACCTTCTATCTGAAATCATATCTCCATTACAAAAACTTGCACAAGATAGTGTCTTTGCATGGGAGGATATCTATAGTGAATTTTTTGAAGAAATCAAAAAAATACTTAGCACTCTACCCACATTGATACCCCCAAATATGAGAGAGACTTGCTATGTGTGTCCAAGTATAGGTGAAGAAGCAATCGGAGTAGTATTACTCCAGAAGGATATGAAGATATCTTATTTGTGTACTGTTTACTTTGCTAGCAAGGTAATGAAAGAAAATGAGAAGAGATATATAGATGCAGAGAAACTTATGTATGCACTTATTTTTGGAGTAAGGAAGTTTCGGTGCTTTTCATTGTTCTTACAACAGATCATGCATTCCCATATGTGGTGCAACATATGAGTATCTCATCTAGAATAGCGAAATGGGTTCTTGAAATTCAAGAATACAACTATACTTTTGTGGTAGAGAAAAGCACAAGAGCAAGTCTATGAAGAAACTTTCTCACCTATGGCTAAGATGCCAAACATCAGAGTATTAGTAAGTGTAGCTGCATCTAGAAATTAGAATCTGTATCATCTAGATGTGAAAAATGCCTTTCTCAATGGGTGGATTTCAGAGGAGGTTTACATGGCTCAACCTCCTAGATATGAAAACCCAAACAAGGTAAATCATGTATGCAAATTGAATAAAGCTCTTTATGGCTTGAAGCAGGCACCTAAGGCATGGAATCATATGTTAACAACCTATCTTCAAGACCAAGGATTCATGATGAGCAAGGCAGATTCTTCTCTGTTTGTCAAGAGGAGTAATTCAAAAATGATAAATTTATGTGTATATATTGATGACATCATTCTTATAGGCAGTGATGCTAATGGCATCAAAAAAATCAAAAACCAGATGATGCAGGAGTTCAAAATCAGTGACCTAGGGTTTCTGAAGTATTTTCTTGGACTTGAGTTAGTATACACCAACTCTGGAATCTACATCACTCAAAGGAAATATGTGCAAGACATGTTGAAGAAGTTTCACTTGGAGAATGCAAAAGTAGCTAGCACCCCTATGGAGGTAACTCATAAATTGAGTGCTCATGAAGGTGATTTGCTTGAAAACATTGCAGGTACCAAAGCATAGTTGGGAGTTTAAACTATGCAACATTAACAAGGATTGACATATGTTATGGAGTAAGTGTTCTGAGCCAATTCATGCATAAACCTAGAGCACATCACTTGGAAGCTGCTAAAAGAATTTTGAAGTATCTCAAAGGTACTCAAAACCAAGGACTTTACTTCCCATACATATCAGATTTGGACATAAAGTTGTACTCAGATGCAGATTGGGTAGGATGTAAGGATGACAGAAGAAGTACTTCTGGATATCTATCTTTTGCAGGTGATAAACCTATTTCATGGTCTTTAAAGAAGCAACCAAATGTTTCTCTATCTTCAATAGAGGCTGAGTACAGGGGATTAGAAAATGCACGCAAGAAGCTATTTGGATTAGATTGCTCTATTCAGATTTGGGACTTCACACTCATTCACCAATGATCTTTGGTGATAATACTAGTTCTTTGCATCTTGTAGCCAACCCTATTTATCATGCAAGAACCAAGCATATAGAAGTGCACTATCACTATGTTAGAGGGAAAATCTTGAGCAAAGATATTTAACTAGCATATGTATCTACAAATATGCAATGTGCTGATTTGTTAACCAAAGCACTTGATGATACTAAGCTTTGCATGTTTAAAACCATGATTGGATTGCAGGATATTCAAGAAGATTGAAGAAGCAATGCAAGCCAAGATGTTTGGCTTGAGGGGGCGCTGTTGGTGCAAATGTACAAGCCTTCACATTTGGCTTAGCATGGAAGACTATATGTGGAAGCATTTGATAACTCATGTGAACCATAGCTTGTAATTGATTGATCATTTACCATTGTAAAAGGTTTATACCTTGAGAGAATCTTGTAAAAGCCAAAATCTCATGGATTTAGGAAGAACAATAGCTACGAGTTTCAATGGAAGAATAACTCTTAAATTAGAGGAGTCACTTTTTAGATGGAGCCAAAGTTGAATTCAAAAATTCAAACTTGGAAGAACCACTTATAAAAAGGGCTTGTAAAAACTCGCGGCTATGTGTGCCTCATTGAGAGCTCTTCCATTGATCATTTGTAGGATTTGAGTAGCTTACATCATAGCTTACTCATTCCACCATCATTGAGCATCATTACAATGATCTTGTATAATCATGTGTTATAATACATATACTTCATTGAACATCTCTATCTACTTCTCTGCTATGACTACTCAAAATAGTGAACTTTCTCTGGTCATATCTTAGTGAGTTCTCAAAGATTTTGCATGATCTATAGCTTGTTGGAACCAAATTTAAGTCTACTTTATGCTATCAAAGTTTTCAAAGTATTTGGTTCCCATCTAGGAGAAATCATCATCGAAGTGCTCATTGGTCATCTACTATTCACTCCCTAAAAAGTCGGGGGTAAGCTTTGGATTGCTAAACTTCTTTCTCAGTGCATAATTCATCATTTTAGATGATTTCACTTTCAATCATTAGCCATCTAAGCTAATTAAATTCCCTCAAAAGGAATTTCATCAATTATTACTATACTGTGAGCATTGAGCAAAAGAACCAGCAGGTGTGTGGACTAAAATAACAAGTTTTGTGACACGAGGTATTCATGAAGTAGTCTGTTTTGATTCAATTGTTTCAAACATCAACTCCAAAGTACATAGGTACTTTCTTGGTATCATTTGCAAGAAAAAAGGGCCTATTATCAAACTCTGAAGTGATTTAGGGTAGGTATAAATCTGGTTTTAGCAGTACTGTTGGAGCAAGTCTATGACAAGCCTAAGTATTGGCTTGAGTCCCACAAAGTCATAGAAGAAGCCTTAAAATGAAGACAATGTAAAGTTCACTTGTGAACTACCTCTTGTAACTTTTGAAGACTTTACTTAATGTAAACGTGAAAGAATCTTAAGTGGTTGAGTCCACTTGATCAGAAAGGGAAAGAGGAGCCACGAATTCGTGATTTGTGGTAGATAGAGAATCAAATCAATTACTAATTGATTGGAGAGTGATTGAGGGAAGTTAGCCTCCCAAACTCAACTATAAATAGATGGCAATTTTAGTCGTGGTTAGAGAGACCTATGTGAAGACCTCCAAGAGCTGAGCTTTATGCCATATCAAGGTGTGATTACAAGGCACACATATGTGTCAATAAGTCCATTGTATTGTACAATCAATATACTTTCATTTTCATGATCATTTGAGTTCATATTTCCATGTTTTTGTGAAGTGTACTACTCACTGCCATATCTCTCAGTTTTCTCAGTTAGATTGCAGAGATGGTTTCTTTGAGCTTGGTGCATAATTTTCAGTGATTTAACTTGGTAAAGTTAGCCCTACAAGTCTTCTATATGCTCACCATTTTTCATTTCATTTGGGTATTGCAATCTTTAGTTATGTTCAGCTGAAGTCAACACTGTCTGTTCATTTTCACTTCTCTGTCAGGTACCCGACATTTTTACTCATCTTGTTAGAGCTGTTTCTCAGTGTGTACTTACCCAAATTTAATGATTTAAAGCTTGTTGGATTCAGCACATTGTCTCGTATAAGAATTCAAATTTTCATATTCATTGGATTCTTAAATTTGGAGTTATGTTCATTTTTCTGCTCACTAGTCTCATTACTGTAGCAGCCCGTGAAAATCGGGATGATGTCATCAGTTGTTAAACATCATTCTCAGTGTGTGGTTCATTATTTTTGATGATATTACTCTTGAAAGTTAGAAGCCATGTTACCAATTGAAGTGGAAATCCCAAGTCTCCATGTACTGCTAAAAGAAAGTGCAAAAAGTGAAGAAGAGGTAATCCAAACGAGGCTTATAGATCGACAACACTTGAGTATGAAAAGGGAGCTTGAAGTGGAACATTACACCAATCAAGCAGAGGAAATAAGGGAGGAATTTAACAAACAACTAAAGGATAAAGGGTAAAGAGAAGGAACTCTTGTTCTAAGGTATGACAACCGTTTTGATAACATTCATGATACAAAGTTCCAACCACAATGGCAAGGACCGTTTCTGATCAAGAAAAAGTTCAAGAATGGAAGCTATCAAGTCATGGATATGTCAGGGAAGCTGCACAAGATGAAGGTCAATGGATGGAGGTTAAAGAAATACTGGCAAAGGATAGAAGAAAGCAATGAACAACAGGACCAATCAAGGGAAAAATACATATCACTAGTGCTACAAGAAGGTGACCTGCCTTGGAACATCAACAAACTCTTTGAAGGCTAGAGACATGAATGCCTCTAGCCAAGGGGAAGGCTAAGTATGAGGGAATATTTTTTCAAACCCCTCCTTACTAATACCTTATGTATAGATAGTACCCCTATAGTATTTTTTTTTTCAAACCTTCATGGAAACCATAAATATATGTATTTGAAGGAAATAAAAATCCAAGAATAAGTTGGGCCCCATCCTAGTAAAGTAGCTACCCTTACATGCAATGAATGGTAGAATCAAATCCTAAGTTAAATATGGAGTGGGAAAAGTAGTTTTTATAAATTCAAATATTTAAGCTTGACCCACTCTTCCTTTTGAAAGATTCCAAACAATGTTTCAAAGACTCAAGCCCCACCATAGACTTTTGAGTCCTACACAAAGATTCTTGACAAATGGGACACGTGTGATTGACTTTTGGGCCAAAAATCAAACACATAATATTCCAAACACCCAAACTAAGATATCAGGACCATTCTCATAAAATAGAGGTTCTATCTATAGTATTTTCATGATTTTTCATGAAAATATCAAAGATATGAGCATATGGGATGAGATGCATACCTTAGAATGGCCAAAAATTTTATAGGATTTTGTCAATGGTTTATTTTCTACCACACAAGTGTCACATCTAGAAGATTTTCCCAACTAATATCATCTCCAAATATGTTGCCCAAAGGCCTATAAAAGAACCCCCTTGGATGCCCTAAAAAACAAGCAAGTGCTGTGTAGGTACATGCTATCAGCACTGTGGTCATCATAGTGTTACTCCTTTGGAAGTGGAGATCTTGGCTACAAGAGAGGTGCTACATTCTATTCCTTTATATGTCCCATACCCTTTGTATCTATATTTTGTAATATAAGCTTTAATTCCCTTTGAATCCAACTATCTCTTCTTTCCTCTTCTATCTCGCACCCTTTCTATTTTTTCTAAATCCTTCCCTACATTCCTCTCATTTCTAAATCCTCATCATTTCCCTTTAACTTATATCCATTGGGTAGTAAGGTTATCTTGCTCCTTGTATTTATGTATTTAAATGTTTGTTGTGTGAATGATAAGAGGGCAGTGCCGAGCATCCGTGTCCTAACAACATTTGGTGTAACAGTCAATGTACGTGTATGTGTTACCTCTATGAATGCTAAGAGGGTAGTGCGGAACACTCGTGTCCTAAGAGCATTTTTATTTTGTGTGGGTGCTAAGACGGTAGTGCAGACCACCCGTACCCTAAGAGTGCTCTTTGTGTTGTATGCGTATGTGTAAAGTGAATGTGTAAGGAGCTAAGAACCTTTCCTTTCCACTACATCCATCCCTATTTATGAGCCTGAGTACTAAAGGAGTGTTAGAGGCCATTTCTTTAGTGCCCCTCTCAACACATACACATACACATACATATGCACATACGCATACGCATATGCATACGCATACGCATACGCATACGCATATGCATATGCATACGCATACGCACATGCATACGCACACGCACACGCACACGCACATGCACACGCACACGCACATGCACACGCACACGCACATGCACACGCACACGCACAGGCACAGGCACAGGCACACGCATGCGCACGCGCACGCACGCACACACGCACGTGCACACGCACACGCACACGCACACGCACACGCACACGCACACGCACACACGCACACATGCACGCACGCACACGCACACGCACACGCACACGCACACGCACACGCACACGCACACGCACACGCACACGCACACGCACACGCACACGCACACGCACACGCACACGCACACGCACACGCACACGCACACGCACACGCACACGCACACGCACACGCACACGCACACGCACACGCACACGCACACGCACACGCACACGCACACGCACACGCACACGCACATGCACACGCACACGCACACGCACACGCACACGCACACACACATACACATACACATACACATACACATACACATACACATACACATACACATACACATACACATACACATACACATACACACACACACACATACACATACACATACACATACACATACACATAAATATACATACGCATACACTACACATACACATAAATATACATACACCTACACGTACACATACACATACACCTACACGTACACATATGTGTACACCTACACGTACACGTACACCTACATGTATGCGTACACCTACACATACACATACACATACACCTACCCGTACACTCACACGTACATGTACGCGTACATGCACACGTTCGCATACATACATGCACACATCCACCTATGCGTACAACTAATATATTTATACATATTTTCATGCCCATTCGTATGGGACTTGCACCTTTTCATTACAACCCTTAGTCAACCCTTCAATTAAGCCTTAATAAAACTATAAAATATCAATACGTACATGCCACTCTAACACTGGCACGCACAGTGGACTTGAATCTGACACCATGCATACCAATGTCCTAGGGTTACTATATGCAACTACCCTATGAAACATTATCCATGAACCAAAGTGCATGGCCCAAATCCATGGTATGGAAGGTAAGACAATGCCCATAACAGTCTAGAACTAGGAGAAATGTGTAATGCAAAGAAAAGTGCCTGGAACTTAATCCAAGTTGTGCAAGTACATTACACACAACCCATAGTCAGCCCTCCTATATGCATTAGTATGAAGTACAAAAAATGGCATAATTACATTGTTCATCTTATACATCAATTACATCATTTTCATATAGCTTCCTACAATACATCATTATCATTTACAATCTATGTAGATTTGCAAGAGGGATGGATCATCCAATCATAGCATTATCATCGCCAATCTTCACCTCTATACTGCATACTCGGCTCCTCATAAGTACTACAACATAAATCATCAGATAATGATCAAGCATAGCTTGTCTGTTGTGGATTAGTATGATCAATAACAAATAACAATATATGAAGACTTGAATCAACATGAAGGTGTGTATCCCATAGTCCCACATAATCCACCACTCAAAACATGCACACAAAAGAAACAAAAGAAAAAGGAGAATTAGTGAATGCTTATGCCGAATCAACGCTATCTCACATTCACAATCCACACAGAGTGTTTCTGTCGACTTAACGCTACCTCACACTCTCTCATTACTGAAAACAAAACAAATGAGTGCTTCTGTTGAGTTAACGCTACCTCGCACTCATATTGCACCACTGCATGCAAGCTCCTAGCACCATCCATCATGCAACAAGCCAATCTATAGGATACAAACCATTATGTGATGATGGTCTTCATAATGCAAGCATAGCCCTCAAAAGAACAAACCTCCATGAATCATGATATGCAACATATGTAACAACATACTACCAAAGCCAACAGATCAAGTGAAGCCACTTCATAACATAAATCAAGATCTTTATCACTATGAACATCAAGTAGAGGAGAAGATAATTTGTCCTAAACATGACCGTAGGGCATGCCAATATCACATGTGGATTTGAAAATTAAAACAACACAATGGTACAAACTAAAAAAGAAACTTCATTTTACTTGCTCTATTTCTTCATTTATTATTATTATTATTATTAGTATTATTATTATTTTTAATATCATTTTATTTATATATATATACTTCTCACTCTCTCTGTCTATTCTCTCTCTCTCTCTCTCTCTCTCTCTCTCTCTCTCTCTCTCTGGTTCTGTGTGTCTCTATTTGTCCTCATGCAATGTCTTCCACTAGAATATAGTTAAGCAGTGGGAGTTAGTGTTGATTTTGACGGCTGTATTGCTCGTTTTGGCCATTTTGGACCATAAAACAAGGTCACAATTTTTTTCAAAAATTACATTAAAAATCTGAAATACACGTATTACCTGTAGATAACCTTCAAAATGGAAGGACATGGTCGACCTTCATACAACACTACTGGAAGGGACCGAAAGTAGCAATCAGGAGACACCGAAATATGGGTGTTAACTTCCAAGCACTCGAAATGCAATTTAGAATGGTAATGAATTAATCATCATGATAGCCACTAAGCACTAGGAAAACCTAGAGACCGTTCAACAATCAAGATTAAGGCAAGATCTAGATCACCAGAGCTACAGGCCGGCGTCGATCAGGGTGAGAGAGTGGTGTGATTCCTTCAGTGAGTAGTGTAGTACATGGGGCCTGGCCAGTACGAGATCAAGAAGGAGCAAAATACATCATAATGTTTCGGTAATAGGATGATTCAGATCAAAGCACCGGACTGGAGGACCGTAATATCAGCGAGAGAGGGTGAGACCATAGTATCAATGGAAGACCACAATAGTGGGAGCACCGGACTCAGCAAAAGCACATCGTAGTCACCAAGAAGTGACCGTAAGGGAGCGCGATGATGCAAATGCACCAAACAATGAACCAGCCGATTATGTCACCGTATGCACCAGTGTGATGTAGATGTGTGTGCATTCATACATGACCCATTGATGGTAACCACCGGATGCATGATGGTAACAACGGGACGACATTATGAGTACGTGATTGGAAGAAGTGTATACAACCGGAAGAAGTGTTCGATCCTGTCGATCATGATCTCCAAGTGTTCTTCCATAGCATTGTGATCAAATTGGAGCACTAAAGCACCATATGAGCACTAGAAATACCCGATCAACACTGTAAACATCCATAGAAGGCTACCGTAGAATGGTTGTAAGCACCGTAATGGTCCAGTGAACAACGAAATGGCGTAGAGAACACTGGAACTAACACCAGACGGACCAGGCGGGGAGATGCACAAGCACACTGATAGCATGCGGTCTAGCAGTGGGAGATGCATAGAGAACGTGCCACTAATCAACATCATGAGGCTGATGATAATGAGTGGGATGAGCGGGACCCCATGTCATCCGTGCGGATCAAGATCACCCAGAATCACTATCGCGATTATCATTGCTCGTCGCGTTGCTCTGATGAATCTTAAAGTTTGTCTCCGTCGCAAAATGGCCCGATCAAGAAGGATTTACGTGAATAGTGTCGTGCGTGCACACCGTCAACAAGGACAACAGGATCCAATCGATGCCTATCTGCTATAAGTGGTCTATACCATGGCAGAGTACCCATGATGCAATGAAGTCTGGGAGACCATCAAAGTGCGGCATTTCATTGGGGTCGTTCAAGTGGGACCAAAATGCCAATGTTCACAGAAGCGATGCCTAATTGGATGCATTGACATCACAATAGGCGACACTCAAGATGTGCAATGTGAGCGTTGATCAATGCGCACTAGGAGACTCGAGCAAGGTCAGGAACACCGGAGATGCCGACAACCAAGCATAGATTTCAATGCGCATGAGTTACAGGGTCGTACACCGATCCTCGAGCCGATAGAGCCAAGGGGGGGTAAGTCTAGACGGCACCAATGTTAACGGGAGAATGGTCACCCGTCATAGTAGGAAAGACAGAGATTCATACTTACAACAGACAATGTACAGAATTGACAAAGGAGATGAGGTAGAAAGAGAATACCAACATGAATCCATGACAGATCCATTCCAAAATGCGCATTGTTGTTTCATTAAGCAAACTAATATATTTATACATATTTTCATGCCCATTCGTATGAGACTTGTACCTTTTCATTACACCCCTTAGTCAACCCTTCAATTAAGCCTTAATAAAACTATAAAATGCCAATACGTACATGCCACTCTAACAAATCGTAAATATACTATATCCCCATATTTGAGATGAAGTGCCAAAAATAAGTACCTTGGCTTTACCAAGGTTTACTAAAAGACCTTTCTGTGAGCAGAAGTGATCTAATGCATAAATGGCTCTGTAACCTCTCGGCTCTCTCAAAAACCAAAACCACATCA
Organism: Ceratopteris richardii; assembly: GCA_020310875.1. Classification (NCBI taxonomy): domain Eukaryota; kingdom Viridiplantae; phylum Streptophyta; class Polypodiopsida; order Polypodiales; family Pteridaceae; genus Ceratopteris; species Ceratopteris richardii. The sequence goes on from MU260375.1 coordinate 207,988, forward strand.
TTAGCATATAACAAGATGTGGATAATGGCTCCCCCAAACTCTACCCTTGTAGTGCAATGTTGCCTAATATAGTCTGCAAGCTCATCATCTGTCTCAAAACCAAAACCCCATCATCAACATATAACAAGATGTGGGCAATGGCTCCCCCCAACTCTACCTCTATAGTGCAATGCTTCCTAATTTAGTCTACAATGCTGCCTAATATAATCTACGTGTAAGTGGATCTCTAACCTCTCAACTGTCTCAAAAACCAAAACCACATCATCAACATATAACGACATGCGGATAATGGCTCCCCCCAACTCTACCCCTATAGTGCAATGATGCCTAATATAGTCTACAAGCTCATCATGTATATCCCAAATAAGTAGGAGATAATGGACACCCTTGTTTCACACCGATAGTGTTGACAAGGGGATCAAAAAGCCCACCAGGACATAAGACCCTTCATGACACCCAAAAGAATGCTTAATTGGATAGGTGTTTAGTCCATATCCCTCAATCTATTGCATTAGAAAGTGACTTCAAAAAGAAGAGTTTCAAAGAAGCATAATTGTTACTAAGTGTGAATTTTTGTAGAAAACCATATTTTGTTGGTTTTCAAAAGTGAAGACATGACTTTTCAAGCCCTCAACACTGGTATGTGGTAAAATTCGAAGAACTACAGTGTGCCTCTTTTTAGATGCTTTTTTTGCATTCTTCTCCAACAAAAAAGAAGCCTATCAAGTTCCCCCTTTGGATGGAACTGACTAATTTCCCTTTTACCTCTACCATTTTGCTAAAGAGATTGTGTCCCAAATCGCAAGCCAATGGTGAAAAAAGCTGAAGTCAAGGGTCCAAATATACAATGGTGCCCCTTACTTGTTTAACCCTCAATGATATGCACAATCCCGATGGAAATAGACCTTAACACTTACCTCCACTCGTCCATCAACATCGACCTCAATGATGGAACCATCTTTGAATAAGAAATCATATACAAGAGTTTACTTAATGCTGGCTTCCAATGTGGGGTTTGAGGCCATAGAATAATAGAATGTCCATTGAGAAAAAAGGTGTAGAGAAACAAGAAACTTCGGGTGATGGTGTTCCTAAGACGATAGAGAACTCAACCGATAATCTTAAGGAAATGGAACTTGACAATGAGAAAACATTAATTTTTATGGAAAAAGCATCCCAATAGACCACTCTATAGTGAGAGACCGGATTCATGATAGGCCTCGTCTATCACGACACCACTCTTTTTTGCGAGAGACCAAAAATTTGATAGGCTCATTCTATCATGATAGGCACCCTCTATCATGACAAAAGGCTCTATCATGATAGATCCCTTTTTCATGAAAAATTGGGTTATCGTGGCAGATAGACGATAAGTTGATTTTCTTTTTAAGTTGATCTTTTCTTGGGATCATAATTTGATGTTTTTGTGGTGATTTTTAGGGTCTATCAAGAATCAAGCTATGGAAGCGGCTCAAGTACATTGCTAACAATGCTTGAGCATTAAGCAAGCTTGGGACATCTTCTTGAGCTTGGGAGAATATTGTAGATCATGCGACTTTCTTTGGAAAATACCAAACACCCTTTTTCAATTCTAGCCTAAGCTAAAGACATAGCTTTAGGGTTAGCTTTTAAGCTTGCAATAGGAATGATGAAGTGCAAGAAATCATAAGTACCATCAAGTTTAGGTATCAAGGATATACTTCAAATATGAAAATCTAAGGGAAAGAACATAAACAAATGAATAAATGAAACATTCTAGTCATTCTTGAGAAGGTTCATACTTGAGATAATGTTGCAGATGATATGATTGAAGCTCTACCATAAGATAGCTTTTGACACTATTGTTACTTGATAGAGGTTACTTGATTCATGATCTTGCATATTTACTTGTAAATTGTGTAACATGCCCATCAAGTGGGAGGTGTAATTTGTATACTTACACTCATGTGTCCTTTATCATTCTTTTTGTTTCTACCATAGTTCACTTTGGACATATTGGACTTTAGTAGGAGATTGATATCATTAATATCCATGGGGAAAGCCAAATGGCCATAACACATGTTTTTATATGATCTTTTTATAAAACATATGATGGTTTGGAGAGTATAATTGAGAAAATCTAGCATTAAACTCATTTAGACTAAGCAAAAACACTATCTGTGTCCTTCATGCCATGGTCATGTAACTTTCTAATCAGATGCACTTTAGTTCATACCATTTCTTTTTCATAAATATTGCATTTCTTTGAAATATCCTCTACCCTTTTGTAGTCCAATACTATAAAGTGAACATTATCTTTTAGATGCAATCAAATGGTAGGCCTAACCATTTCATCCAACTCATCCTAATCATCATCATCCATATCAATAGGATTCTTTGAGATTCTATTTATGGGCTTCCATTGCCTCCTATGAATCCACACATCTTTAATTTGATTCTTCCATAAAGCAAAGGTTGTGCCATCAAATTTTCAGATCTCATAATGGTCTTTGCCCTATAAGTTGTAGCTCATCTTGGGAATAGTATCACTAAACCTCGATCCACTAGATGTATTTGAGACCTCTCATGCCATGATGATAAATAACTTACTATATTGATAATAGAGCTCGAAGATTCCAAACACCACAAAGCTAAAAAAAGGTGGCCACGTGTTAAATTCTAGGAGAATTTTGATAGTCTCCTCAAAATAATGGATCAATGAAAAACAATGAGCAACCAAAAAGATTATATGAGAATTTATTTGATCACAACAATAAGTGTGCTAAGAAGTAAAGTTAACCATTCTATAGTTGAAAATCTAAAATCTGGAAATTTTTTGCCAGTCTTCTCTAAAAAGTGAGAATATGATCAATGTAGAAAACTCATAAAACTATGAGTATTGACATGTAAACGTGCATTGACTCCACTTCATATAGCCACTGAACCGAAAAAAGCCAACTAGGCTTATTGAGCACCTATGAACAACTAGCATACATCTCCTATCGCGAGTCTAGGAAAGTCTTTGACTTGCATTACCGAAAAGACCTTGATATCTGGGTATCTTCCAATTAAGAAAACCTCACTATCACCCTCTTTATCAACATCAAAGGCTTTATGCAAAAATGTAACCACTATATCAATGACCATATTGGCATACACAACTGGTACCCAAAAAAGCATACATAAAGTGTATGTGCTTACTATATGCAATAAAATGGCACTAAAAGGATGAATTTATAGCCCATATACTAGCCAAAAACAACTACAAGTGTTTTTCAACTCCATTATTAAGACCCAAAAAGCATGCATAAACTTGCAATGGCTACTCCCACCACAACTAAAAGCCTTCCAAGAAACCTATAAGAAGAATTGAGAGCTAAAAATTCAGTGTTAAGGTTGAATGTACACCACCAAAGAGACACAATGTCAAGTGCCTCTAACATCAAGATTGATCTTTTGACCAATCTTTCCACATATGTAGGGAAACTATTCTGAAGCTGGAAAATGATCTCCTAATTTTCTCCAAATTGTCACCCAAAGAAACTCTCAAAAAATAAATGGAGGAAGCCCAAGAAGACACTTTGAAGGCTCTAAAATAATGTTAAACTTAAGTAATTTCACTCCTACAATCACCAAGAAACTAGGGCTTAGTGGTAGGGAAACTTGTTAGTTATGTGAGCCTTGGGGGGAACACTAGTAGAATGGTTGACCTCCAAGGAAGTATTGGTACTTTGTCTTTCTTTATCATTGAAGTCCTCCCCTATGAGCAACCAACAACACCAATGGTGACATCAATGAATTTGGTGAATCAGATAATAAGGTAAGCTAAAGTCTATGCCTTGGTCACCACCTTGTTCATAAGCCTTGGAGTAAGCCACTACAAGCTTTTTGCTGTGATCTACTTTGATACTAGTGAAATGGTGCAATGATGATGTACCATGATGAGTCCCCACCAAAATATCTTTCAAAAAATGCTCTCATGGTAAAAAAACAAGTTCTAGGCAACACACATGATAATCTACCCAAACCTATAGAATATGTAGCATTAGAAAATACACAAAGAGCCCAATTACAAATTTCCTAGGTTTTAAGAATCAAATTAATAGTTTATGGTCAACGTTATGAGAAGTCGTAGCAGAGAAGTAGACAGAGATGTTCAATGATGTATATCTATTATGGCACATGATTTTACAAGACCATTCGCATTATGCCCAATGATAGTGGGATGCGTGAGCTATGGTGTAAGCTACTTAACCTCTACAATTAATTAGAATGTGAGCTCCAAGAAGAGGCCTCCCTGGGCTGCAAGTTTTACAAGTCTTTTTATAAGGATCTTTTCATTCAAATTTTGAATTTTAATTCAAATTTGGCTCCATCTAAAAGTGTTCCTCCAGGTTGGGGGTTATTCTACCAAATGGAATTCTTAACTTTTATCTCTCCTAACTCCACGAGATGTATGGAGTTACAAAATTCTCTCAAGATCAAAAACTTTTACAAGTGGTAAGTATCCAAGTATTACAAGCAATGGTTCATATGAATCATCACATAGTTGCACATATTCTCTTCCATGCCTAGCCAAGTGTGAGGGCTTGGATATTTGCACCAATAGCTCTGCCTCAAGCCAAACATCTTGGCTTGCATTTCTTCATGAGTCTTCTTGAATGTCTTGCAATCCAATCATAGATTTGAACCTGCAAAGTTTAGTACCATCAAGTGCTTTGGTTAATAAATCTACACATTGCATATTTGTAGATACATATGCCAACTAAATCTCTTTGCTTAATAGTTTCTCTCTAACATAGTGATAGTGTACTTCTTGGTTCTTGCATGATAAATACGATTGGCTTCAAGATGCAAAGAACTTGTAGTGTCACCAAAGATCATAGGCGAATGAGTGTGAAGTCCCAAATCTGAATATAGCAATCTAATCCAAATGGCTTCTTGTGTAGCATTTGCTAATCCCCTATATTTAGCCTCTATTGAAGATAGAGCAACAATTGGTTGCTTCTTGGAAGACCATGAAATGGGCTTATCACCTGCAAAAGAAAGATATCCACAAGTACTCCTTCTGTCATCCTTAGAACCTACCTAATCTGCATCTGAGTATAATTTAATGTCCAAATCTGATGTATATGGAATGTAAAGACCTTGATTTTGAGTACGCTTGAGATACTTCAAAATCCTTTTGGTAGCTTCCAAGTGTGGTGCTCTAGGTTTATGCATGAATTGACTTAGAACACTTACTCCATAAGATATGTCAATCCTTGTCAAGGTTGCATAGTTTAGACTTCCAACTATGCTTTGATATCCTGCAATGTCTTCAAGCAAATCACTTCCATGAGCACTCAATTTATGATTTACCTCCATAGGGGTGCTAGCTACCTTTGCATTCTCCAAGTGGAACTTCTTCAACATATTGTGCACATACTTCCTTTGAGTGATGTAAATTCCAGAGTTAGTGTAGACTAACTCAAGTCCAAGAAAGTACTTCAGAAACCTTAGGTCATTGATTTTGAACTCCTGCATCATTTGGCTCTTGATTTGTTTGATGCCATTGGCATCACTACATGTCACGATGATATCATCAACATATCATCACTACAAGGTGCTTTCCCTTGGGTTCCTCAAGATTAGAAAGAAGAGCTACATTGCCTGCTACATGATTTGAACAACCTGAGTCAATATAGAAGAGGTGCTCATCATTCATACCTTGTTTTGAAGTCATATTCATAATGAGTAGGGAATCCTCTTGATCCTCTGTGTAATTCTTGAAGACTTTTCTTGATTTATATCCTCCTTGATAATTGTTGTTGTAGCCATGGTTGTAGCCTTGATTATGGTTGAATCTTCTTTTTGATTGTGAGTAGCCACCTCTTTGATATCCTCTTCCTCTCTGATTCTTGAAGTTTCTATAGCACTCATATGTAGTGTGATTAGACAATCCACATATGTTGCATGGGGAAGAGTTGAAAGGTCTCCCCCTACCTTGCTTACCTCCTTTGCCCCTTCCTCTTGAATTCCTACCTCTCCTTGCATAGTTAGCTTGAGAAGTAGTACCTTCATCCTCCACTTTCTTGTTCTTCCCTTTATCTTTAGACTTTCCTTTATATGTGTATAGGGCAGAAGAGTTGTTACCTCTTGATGGTTCTCCATTTTTATTGAGCTTGGATTCATGGGTAAAGAGTTGTCCCATGAGTGTGGTAAGATCTGGAATCTGCATGTCCATGTAAAGGTCCATAGCAATTGTGAAGGCTTCCCACTTATCATCTTCCTTCATGCCATTGATGGTCACATACTCTGAAACATTCTGCTTGGGTTGGTTCCTTTGAGTGGTAAATTCAATCCATAATTGATTTTTTCTAGCTCTTGTGTTGGAAGAAAAATATAAAGATAATGTATCCCAAGTCTCTTGGGAAGTTTTAAAATTCCTAATGTGATGAAGAAGGAAGTCAGAGACAGAGTTGAGTAAATATGACCTTGCTAAAGCATCTTTGGCACACCATGTGTTGAGTCTTTCAAGCTCCTCTCTTGTAGGTTGTCCTTTGCTTTTGAAAATGGGCATCTCATCATCTCTTGATATGTATCCATAGAGACTCCTTCCTTGTAGATATGTCTTCATCCTCAAGGACCATGATGGATAGTTATTCCTGTCCAGTTTATCAATAAAAGAAGAGAAACCATCTCCCATTTTACCTCAACTTTCTCTGATACCACTTTTGGAAGAGATGGATGGATACCTCGAAGTGAGGTGGTACTGCCGAAACCGCCTTTGTACCTACCCTATTTCACTTTGGGGTTATGTACTAGGACCTCTTACCTTGCAAATGATACCAAATAAGTACCTATGTACTTTGGAGTTGATGCTTCAAACAACTAGATTTGATGCTATTTTGGTCTTAACACCTACTATATCTTTTGCTTAGTGCTCACAATACAGTAGCAAATGATCAAAATCCTTTTGAGAGAATCAAATTAGCTTAGATAGCTAATAATTTCAAGTGAATCATAAAAATGATGAACTATACTCTGAGAAATTAATTTAGCAACCAAAGGCTTACCCCTGACTTTTTAGGGACTAAGCTGATTCAGGATGCAGCAATCATTTGAGTGGTAACATTGCTTTAATGACGGATTTGGAGAATAAAGTGGTTAATCATACAATTCAAACAGGTGATAATACAAAGCACAAGGTGAAGTCTATTGGATCAGTAAAGGCCAAAGATGGAAGTACTCTTTTGAGTAAAGTTTTGAATGTTCCTACAATTCCAAAGAATTTGATTAGTGTAGGACAAATTGCGGAAAAAGATATGAGGCGAGGTTCACTAATGATGGAGTTTATGTTGAAGACCCTATTCAAGGGTATAAGCACATTGTTATAGGAAAGAAAGAAGGAAGACTTTTCACATTGAAGGTGCAAGGTAATGTTGGACATGTCTTGTTCACACATGGAGAGCAAAAGATATCTGAGTTGGATCTTCGGCACAAAAGGCTTGGACACGTCAATGAAAGAGGTATTAAACAGATGGTTAACAATGGTTTAGTACTTGGATTACCTAATATTGCAGGTCAACACATTACATACATATGTGAATCATGTCAATTAGGTAAGGCTCATAAGCAATCATATAACAAACATGGTTTCATGTATTCAGAAAGACTTGAATCGGTGCATACAGATGTATCGAGTCCTTCAAAGGACTTGAGCATAAATGGTTCAAGATATTATGTCATTTATGTTGATGATGCTACCAGGTGGATCACTATTTATGTGATCAAAGATAAGTCAGAAGTATTTAGCACATTTAAACACTATCATGTATATGCAGAAAGAGTTACAAGACAAAAATTGAAGAGATTGAGGTCAGATGGAGGGGGAGAGCATTTCTCAAATGAATTTAGTGATTATTTGTGGAATGCAAGTATAAAGAGAGAAGTTACTTGCAGGTACTCTCCTCAACAAAATGGTGTAGCAGAAAGGAGAACTAGAACTCTTATTGAGTTTGCAAGATCAATGATGAAAGAGAAGAATTGCCCTAGTTATTTGTGGACTAAGGCTGTAAATACAACCACATACTTCGTTAATAGGCTACCATGTAAAGCTTTGCAAGGTATGACACCATATGAAGCTTGGTGGGGTAAGAGACCTACATTAGATCATTGCAAACTATTTGGTTGTTTAGCCTATGCTTATGTTCCTTCTCAATTAAGGCATAAATTGGAACCAAAGGCTCAAAAGTATGTGTTCATTGGTTATGATGACAAGCAAATGGGATACAGGTTGTGGATTCCATCCACAAAGCAATTTCTTGTGTCAAAGGATGTTACATTTGATGAGCAAGGTACTTGGTATACAGGGACAAATAGGGCTTATGCAGGACTTGAAGAAGTATTGAGTCAAAACAAGGGTAAATCAAAGGTTCAAATATCTACTGAAGAAGAGAATGTTGAAGATCAAATTGATGGTGAAGAAATGCCAAGGTTTGATCCACAATATGATGAACCAGAAACTGCAAGGAGTGGAGAACTTAGAAGATCATCAAGGAACAAAAAGCAACCCATAAGGTATAGTTATGATACTTCATTCTTGACTACTAAAGATTATGCTTACATGATAAAGAAACATGAAGATCCTTCTACATATGATGAGGCAAAAGGAAAGGAGAATTGGGAGAAAGCTATGAAGGAATAATATGATGCGCTGAGAATGAGACTTGGGACTTAGTGCCAAAGCTAGGTAATCAAAAAGTGATATGATGCAAATGGGTCTACAAAACAAAAAGGTATGCAAATGGAAGTGTGTTTAGGTACAAAGCTAGAATTTTTATAAAAGGGTATGCACAGACATATGGTGTGGACTATGATGAAACCTATAGTCCTGTTGCAAAGATGAAAACCATAAGAACTCTTATAGCCATTGCTGCATGCAAAGGTTGGAAATTGTCTCAATTAGATGTGAAGAATGCATTATTAAATGGTTATATTTCAGATGAAATTTACATGGAACAACCAGATGGTTTTAAAGATCAATTTTATCTAGATCATGTGTGTACACTCAAGAGAGCTTTGTATGGCTTGAAGCAAGCCCCAAGGGCATGGAATTATAGGCTTGTGAAGTTCTTGAAGGAACTTGGTTTCTAAGCATCAAAGGTAGATAGTAGCTTGTTAGTCAAAGCAAGTGAAGATGGGTTTATCTATGTTTGTATTTATGTTGATGACATAATACTTACAGGTATAGATGAAAAAGGCATACAAATACTTAAGAAATAGATGGAGAAAGAATTCAAGATCAATGACTTGGGAAATTTGTCATATTTCTTGCGAATGGAGATTTCATATAATCAACATGGAGTATATGTAACTCAAGAAAGGTATTTGAAGATTTTGCTAATCAAGTTTAAAATGGAAGATTGCAGGATAGCACCAACTCCAATGGAAGTGAATAAAAAATTGAGTAGATATGGAGGAGAAGAATTCAAAGACATGAAGCTTTATCAGAGTTTGGTGGGTAGCTTGATTTATGCTACATTAACAAGGTCTGATTTGTCTTATGCAGTTGGAGTTCTATCTCAATTCATGCATTGTCCTACAAAGGAACATTAGATTGCAAGACAAAGGGTGCTTAGGTATATGAAGGGTACACTTAAAGAAGGTTTGTGTTATGGGTTTACTTCATATACAAGGATCAAGATATATAGTGATAGAGATTGGGCAGGTAACTTTGATGATAAAAGATCAACTCATGGGTATTTGTGTGATGTGGGAGATAAATTAATTTCATGGTGTTCTAAGAAGCAACATACAATTGCTTTATCATCTACAAAAGCAGAGTACAAAGGTATGGTAGAAGCTATAAAGGAAGTCATATGGCTAAAAACTCTCATGAAGAGTTTTGATATTATTCAGAGTACTCCTATGATTTTTGGAGATAACATGAGTTCTTTGTATTTGGTAGCTAACCCTGTGTTTCATGCTAGAACTAAACATATTGAGATTCAATATCATTTTTTGAGAGAGAAGGTTGTTGATAAAGAAATAGAAATCATGCATACTCCTACAAATGATCAGCTTAAGATATTGTAGAGGAGGTACTGGGGTAGCCACTTTCAACAATATCAAATTGTATACATTTCCAGTACTCCGTCTACTCAAGGGGGGTTCTCCTTAGGGAAGTATACCCTGTGACATTCTTGTGTGCAGGTACCTTCACTGATAATAGAGAAACCAATAGAAGTGAAAATGTACAGTTATAGAAAAAGGATCAATGACAAGTGCTCTTGAGAGAGGAAATCACTTCGTAACTTTGAAAATGATTACAGAGAGCTAAAGTACTACAAAAGGATGTAACAGCGGGCTAGCATGCCATTCCAAAACTAACTAGCAACAATATAAGAGTGAGACCAACAAAGTGAATACAATAAAGATGATGACTTGATCCTGAAGAAATTCACCGGTGCATGCCAATGACAAGATCCAAGCCACTCAATCACCGTGTAATGCTAATCAGCAACTCCACTGGAGGCCCACGCTCTGTATACTCATCACAGAGTGACCTCCCACAGTGTGCCTGTAGCAACAGAGTGCAGAGAGTAGACCAAAAAAAATAGCCTCAACTAGCATCAACAAATGATGGTAGTGATGATACGCAATAGCCCATACGATTCAAATTACATCCGATTCGGCCCCCCAAATGAGTGCCAAACCTCTGTTTATATAGACTCCAGAGTGGCCAAGGGTGGCCTTGCCAAATTCCAGCCTTAAGTGCCGCACGCGCCAAAGTGGTGGTCAAGAGGTGGAGGAGAGGACTAATTTTGGCTCTGGTGGCCAACTTCAATAAGGCCCCCAATTTTAGCTTCTGACACCGCCAAAGCCGAGCGGCAATATTCCCTGCATTACTTTTCACTCTGACATATCATTAACAATATATATTCCACCTCATGGTGGAGCCCGTCATAAGTCGGTAGTCGGTAGTCGCCCTCCAAGGATGTCATCACATAGTCGCCCAGTGATATGGAGTTAGCCAAGAGTGGTTGGTGGCCTCGCCCCATATTATACCGAAAGTGGTTGGTCGTCGCCTCCTTGACTTGCTAGAGTTGGTGGTCGCCTAGATTTGAGAAGTCCGAAATTTGTGGTCGCCCATGTGCATGCAAAGGCGAGTGATCACCTTTGGATAGGGTTGGGAGAAAAGAGGTGGTCGCCCCAATTTCCATGAGAACTCATGGTGGTCGCCTTGCCTTGTAGTAAGTGCCCCTGGATGGTCGCCCAATTTTCCATTAGGAGGAGAGGGTTGCCCAAGGCCATTAGGAGGAGAGGGTCGCCCAAGGCTATTAGGAGGAGAGGGTCGCCCAATTAGCACAAAAGGAGTAGAGGGTCGCCCAAGGTGGGGGTCGCCAAAGGAAGAAGGGTCGCCCATGTTTGAGGAATATCATGTGATGAAGGCGTCGCCCACATTTTGCTAAGAATCAATTCTTTCTCCCCCTAAAATCAAGGCGAGTGAGCGCCCAATTCATTCTGTGTTTTCTTTTGTAGAATCAAGGCGAGTGAGCGCCCAATCCTTTGTGAGTTTCCTTTCCTCAAATCAAGGCGAGAGCGCTCATCTCTTTGTAAGAAATTAAGACAATGTCTTCCTTAAAACAAAGTGTTTCCTCCACGCTTCGCTTTGGTGTTTAAATACAATTGCAGTTTGATTCCTTATAAGATATAGATTGGAACTCCATAGAAGAGGTTCATATGGGTGAAAGGTTGAACAAAGGGCTAGAGCTTGCCAATGGAGCGCATTTTCTGCTACATACCTGCAGGTTATAGGTTCACCAAAGTTGATTGTCTTGCATCCACTTTCTCCCAAAATCTTTGCTTCAAAATGCTCCTGCTTTAACACTTCCAAGAAGCTTCTCCTAAAATAAACTCAATCAAATGCTAACAAGCTTGTCTGCTCTACAGACCCCCACATCAAGACTTTGCACCGTCTCGGTGCAACAACTCATTTATTTGCTTATTCTATCAACAAAATGAACTGCAGAAAATGAAAAGAACTATGGTATGTACAGTGAGTGAATTCCATCTGCTTGCATTAATTCAAATAGCGTTTCACCCTGGAGATGTTGACCAGGGGCAGCCTTTCACCCTGCAAGTCCTCTAAATGAACTGCTCCTTGTGATAATACCTTTATCACCTTGTAGGGCCCTATCCATTTAGGTGCCAAATTGGTGGATGCTGGCGGGATCTGATGCACCAAGACCAAAGATCCTTCCTGTACCTCATTAGTCCTTAGATACCTGTCATGCAACCTTTTGCGTTCCTCTTGCTTTACCTGCAGTTTCCTCATGGCTGCTTCCCTATATTCTTCCAATGCCACAAGTCTTCTAATGGGAGGCTCAATTCCAATGGTTCTGGCTCCAATTTCCTTCCTGATAATAAATTCAAATGGTGCCAAGGCCTCTTTACCATATACTAAGCGGAATGGACTCTCGCGAGTGGTTCCCCTTCTAGTAGTTCGGAAAGCCCAAATTGCACCGATTAATGCTTGTGGCCAAGAACTTTGATGATCAAAGGATAATTTGCGTAAGAGCCCAATCAAAATTTTGTTAGAGCTTTCTGCTTGGCCATTTGCCCTTGGATAGTAAGCACATGACTATTTGTGAAAGATTTTATACCTATCAAAGACGAATTGGAGCAACTGATTTACAAAGTGAGTGCCCCTATCACTAGTTATTTCAAGTGGGCAACCGAATCTTGAGAAAATACGTTTAAACAAAAACTTAGCCACTGTCAAGGCCGTGCAATCTGTAGTGGGTTTAGCTTCTATCCACTTAGTTGCATAACATGTGGCCATCATAATATATTTCTTACTCCCAGGTTGACCAATTGGACTGATCGGACCAATAAAATCAAGACCCCAACGTTCAAAAGGTAGCCATCCTGTGGAGACGACTAATGGTTGAAAATTCAATTTGGTTGGCCTAGGGGCACATCTCTGGCAGATGTCGCACTCCTTAGCAAATTTGATTGCATCTTTGTATATCTGAGGCCACCATAGTCCCTTGTGGATAATTTTGTGAGCCAAATCCTCTCCCTTCATATGCCCTTCGTTGTGTGCTGCTTCAAGCAAAAAGTTTACTTCTTCTGGAAAAACACACTTTCTCAAGATACCGTCATGACAATATTTATATAAATTTCCATCTATGAGTGAGTAAGATTTGGACTTAAGGAGTAATTTCCTCTTTTCTAATGGTGTTAGATGGTTGGGGAATTTTCCAACTGAGAGGAACTGAGTTCCAGAGGAAGGATTGGCCCATTTTGGCCACTCTTGGCTAAGTGCACAAGTTGGGCCTCATGTCGCCCACTTGGGCCACCTCCAGCTAGGTGCCCATCTTGGGCCTCATGTCGCCCACTTGGGCCACCACCAGCTAGGTGCCCATCTTGGGCCTCATGTCGCCCACTTGGGCCACCACCAGCTAGGTGCCCAACTTGGGCTTCCTGGTGCCCCATATGAGCGAGGCACCTGATTTGGGCCTCATGGTGCCAAATTTTTGCCGCTTCCTCTAATTTTTTGTGATCACATATCTTACTCTTTCCCATACTGTTCAAGTGAAAAATATCAATTTTTTCCTCTTTCTGGCCTCCTTGTGCTGCTTCTATAAAATCCTCATTTACTTCACATATCTCCACTATGCAGCATTCTGCACTCCCCATCATCCAATTTAATAGGGTATCATCTTCAGAAGGCATTACCTGAGTCTCCATTGTATACCCAGTAGCCTTGTTGATGTCTGATCCTTCTTCCAAATGTATCTGTAATTGACTGTTAGTACATGTGGAAATCCATAACTTGTTCTTTCCCCAATCCTGTAGAGCCTTTGCTTGCCTTAACCAAGGCCTTCCCAAGAGTAGAGGATATGAGGTCTCCTGTGGCAGGGAAATAACAACAAAGTCTCGAACAAAGTGACAACCCTGTACTATCATAAGTACCTTTTCAACAATGCCAAGTGGTGCAACCCGACGTTGATCTGCTAATGTAACTGTGAAGGGTGCTACCTTTGTGGGATTCAACTTTAGTTTCTTCATGGTGAAATCGGGCATCAAATTGATGCCAGAACCTCCATCTATGATAACACCTGTGAGAGTTTCATCCTTTATAAAAACAGATAATCTTGAGCTCTGATAGTCAGCCAGGGGTGCAGGGGGAAAGTCAACCATAAAACCATCTATGCTAGGAGGTGGGCACAAGCATGCAGAGTGTATAATCTTCAACAAATCACTTCTTACTTTTGAATCCATCTTTATGAGTTGGTACAGACTAATTTTATGATGAATACCTCTCAGGATTTCCTCAATGTTCACCTTTTGTGTTTCTTCCTGAGGACTTGTTGGTTGATCTTTTAGCAAAGTAGTCACCCTCTCATAAGCTCCTTCAATGTCTGCTTGGTCCGTCCATCCCGCCTTCTTTTCCTCATCTCTATCTTTGAGTCCTTGTTGTTCCTCCCTATAGGCTGTTGCCACTTGCCTGGCTCTAGTCATCATTGGCATTGAAGAAGATGAAACAGCATAAGACTGAGTGGTCATACCTTCTACTTGTGGGGAGACTGCAATCATGTGAATTGGAGGAGGGCGGCTCCTTGGGCAATCTCTGGTGTAGTGATCTTTAGCATCTGGACAATGCTGACAGGGAGGTGCACCTTCTGGTAGGGAGCACTTGTTCTGCATATGGCCATACTCACCACAACGATAACACATGAGTGGCCTATTATATCTAGGCCGAGTTGGACGGGTCTCTTCTCTATTAGGTGCATTCTAAGTACTAGCATAATATGAATCCAAAGCTTGATGGTTACCTCGTTGTTGTGCTCCCTTGAGGTAGTAGCAGTCTCTAGCTACATGACCATCTTTGCCACAGAATTGACAACTGACCTTGTTAGGACAATTAACATTGGAATGTCCACTATTGCTGCATATTGTACACCAAACCTGTCTTCGTATGTCCTGTGTAGTCCGCAAATCTTCGAGCTCACGACGAAGTTGAGCTACTTCATCAACAGTGTGGGGCGGGGGCGGCGGCACAACCTTCTCTTCTTGGCAACTTTGCTGCATTCTTAAGGCTTCCAACTCCTTCCTGAGTTGCAGATAGGATCCAAGTCTGATGCATAATTTGGTTGGGCCTCCCCTTCAAAATGTAGTCTAGCCTCCTAAATGCGCGATGCAGTTGCAACAAAATCATCAAGTGTTGCATCCAATCTAAGAGATTCACGAAGCTTCTGCTGAGATGACTTGGGCAGAGCTTTCTCTATCCATTTTTTTACCAAGAAATCACCTGGAGCATGTGGCAGACGTGAACAAGTGCTTTTGTTCTAGTGTGAAGTTCATGATAGCAACATTAGCATGACTAATTTTGGATAACACAAACATGCCACTTTTGTTTTCACCTTGAAGTAGACAATGCTCCTCATCATGTGAGAGCATCTGACATGAATCTTTCTTAAAACCTACTTTATAACCATCTGACAAGAAAGTCAAGATAGAGAGCAAATTCTTCTTTATTTCTGGAACATAAAGAACATTGGAAATTGTGAAATTTCCACCTACTCTGAACTTAAGGTCCACTTCTCCAACATTAACAACATCCAAATCATGACCATCTGCAATGGTCACTCTTCTATCTGAAGAGTTAGAAAGGGAGAAAAATACCTTTCTGCAACTTGTCATATGCTTGGTATCTCCAAAATAAAAATCCAAGGATTATCTGAGATTACATTTAACGCTACCTGATCAAAAGCTATCTCTTCAATAGTAGCGCATGCATATGAATCTACCTTTTGAGATTTAGGTTTTGGATCATCTTCAACACTATTATCTGATGCTTTCTTCTTCTCATTGAAAATCCTTGTTTTGCATTCTACTATGTAATGACCTGATTTCTTACAGTAATGGCATACTCCTTTCTTTCAATCAGATGTAGTCAAAGATTTTCTTTGGGTGTAGAGGAAGCATTAGGACAAGGATTAGAATACTTAGGATTAAAAGAATTACTTTCCTTCTAGGATTGCTGACTCTTCTTCTCCTTCTTCTTCTTTCCCTTCGATAATGATAACATAGCTTCATCATTCTCTTCCATACTCTTTTGTTGATCTTCATCTTGAAGTAACATGAACTGTAGCTCTTCAAATGAAATTTCTCTATCTCTTCTAGAGAGGGATAAAGAAGTAACAAAAGCATGGTATGTAGATGGAAGTGAGTTTAGAAGTGTATTTACCATCTCTTCATATGAAATGTTGACTCCAACATTCAGTAGCTGATCTCTTAAATTTATAAGCTTCAAAAGTATGTGTCTGAACTGATTTACTAACTTTCATCCTTGTGTTGGCTAGCTATCTTCTTAGATGAGCTTTCCTAGCAGGGTTTCTACTCTGATAGAGATTCTCTAACTCCAACCAAGCCTAACGAGAGGTTCTGCAAGACCTGATCTGGGGTATAATATGCCTCTTGAGTCCATAGCAATATATGAAAGTGCTAAA
>MU260376.1:0-2500 GCA_020310875.1 Ceratopteris richardii
AACACTTGTTGAGTTTGCAAGATCCATGATCAAGGAGAAAAATTGCCCTAATTATTTGTGGGCTGAGGCTGTAAATACAGCCACTTATTTGGTCAATAGGTTACCATGTAAAGCCTTGCAGGGTATGACACCATATGAGGCTTGGTGGGGTAAGAGACCTACCTTGGATCATTGCAGAGTTTTTGGATGTGTGGCATATGCATATGTGCCATCACAATTAAGGCACAAGTTGGAGCCTAAAGCTGAAAAAGTATGTTTCATTGGTTATGATGATAAGCAGATGGGCTATAGATTGTGGAGTCCATCTACAAAACAATTCATGGTTTCTAAGGTGTTACATTTGATGAGCAAAGTACTTGGTATGCAGGTACAGCCAATATCAATACAGGTGATGAAGAAGAAGTGAGCCAAAGGAAAAGGTAAATCAAAGGTTCAAATATTTGATGAACAAGAGAATAATGAAGTGTAGGTTGAAGTGGAAGAAACACCAAGATTTGATCCTGAATATGAAGAGCCAGAAACCTCAAGAAGTGGAGAGCTTAGGAGGTCTACAAGGAATAATGGAAACCTACAAGGTATAGCTATGATACTTCATTTTGGCCATAAAAGATTATGCTTATATGATGAAACAGATGAAGACCCTTCTACATATGAAGAGGCAAAGGTAAGGAAAAATGGGAGAAGCTATGCAGGAAGAATTTGATGCACTATTGGAGAATCAAACATGGGATTTGGTTCCAAAACCAAATAGTCAGAAAATCATTGGATGCAAATGGGTTTACAAGACCAAGAAGTTTGCAGATGGAAGTGTGTCTAGATATAAAGCTAGACTTGTTGTCAAAGGGTTTGCTCAAACATATGGTGTTGACTATGATGAGACTTATAGTCCTGTGGCAAAGATGACAACCATCAGGACACTTATAGCTATTGCTGCATGTAAAGGTTGGAAGTTATGTCAACTTGATGTGAAAAATGCTTTTTTGAATGGTTATATTTCAGATGATGTGTTCATGGAGCAACCTCAAGGGTTCAGAGATAAAAGGTATCCAGATCATGTGTGCAAGCTCAAGAGAGCTTTGTATGGCTTGAAGCAGGCCCCAAGGGCATGGAACTATAGACTTGTAAAGTTCTTGAAAGAACTTGGATTTCAGGTGTCTAAAGCAGATAGTAGCTTGCTTGTCAAAGCAAGTGATAATGGTTTCATATACATGTGCATGTATGTTGATGATATAATCCTTACAGGTACAGATGAAGAAGGAATACAAAGACTCAAGAAGCAAATGGAAAAGGAGTTCAAAATAAGTGACTTGGGAGACTTGTCATACTTCTTGGGCATGGAGATTACATATACTCAACATGGAGTATTTGTGACCCAAGAAAGGTATTTGAAGAACTTGTTAATCAAGTTTAAAATGGATGATTGCAGGGTAGCACCTACACCAATGGAGGTGAATCATAAATTGAGTAAGTTTGGAGGTGAAGAATTCAAGGACATGAGACAATATCAGAGTTTGGTTGGTAGTCTTATCTATGCTACTTTAACTAGAACTGATTTATCATATGCAGTAGGGGTTTTGTCTCAATTCATGCATTGCCCAAGGAAAGAACATTGGATTGCAGGTCAAAGAGTGTTGAGGTACATTAAGGGTACACTCAATGAAGGTTTGTATTATGGGTTCACCTCAGATACAAATATCAAAATTTAAAAGTGATGCAGATTGGGCAGGTAATCCAGATGATAGAAGATCAACTTTTGGATACATGTGTTATGTGGGAGATAAACTTATCTCATGGTGTTCCAAGAAGCAACATACAGTTGCTTTGTCTTCTACAGAAGCAGAGTACAAAGGCATGGTTGAAGCTGCAAAGGAAGTGATTTGGCTCAAGACTTTGATGAAGAGTTTTGACATTGTGCATGGGGTACCAATTATATATGGAGATAACATGAGTTCATTGTATTTAGCTGCTAATCCTGTTTTCAATGCCAGGACCAAACACATTGAGATACAGTATCACTTTCTAAGAGAGAAGGTGATGGATAAAGAGATTGAAGTCATACATACTTCAACTAAAGATCAAATAGCTGATATGCTTACAAAGAGCTTGGATGGACCAAAGCTACAGAAGTTTAAAGACATGGCAGGTATAAAGAAGAAAAGAGAAACCTCAATTGATGATTGAGGGGGAGCTGTTGGTGCAGATCAATCACCAATTGAATCTTGGAGGAAAGATACATTCAGAAGATATGAGGAATGTACACATATGTACATTAGTATAGTTATAGTTCACTTAGATCTTTGATTAGTCATAGACTTGTACAAATTTCTCTATAAATACCTTGAAAATGTCGAGGCGTGATATGAGAGCATATGAAAGAATAGATGAGTGAGCATAGATGTCAAGAAAGGAGAAGTTAGATGTCATGAGACATGTGAAATGTTAGTTGAGTTTTCCTGTCATCACTCAACTGTATTTTTCTGAGTAATTGAAGAAATATTGC
>MU260376.1:10000-27500 GCA_020310875.1 Ceratopteris richardii
GGAGAGTGTTAATCTCCAAAAGAACAAGTTGACCTTGAATTTAGATCACCTCTATATCAAGATCAACTTTAGACTCCACCTAATTTAGAGAATCTTCACCAAATTATCAGAAAATTGATTATTCTGAAAAATTCAGTTTCTTCAGAAAAGTCTGCTGCAGATTAGTCACTCATTGACTAATCAATCCTGTAAAGTTTTTGATAAAACTTTGCACAACACTTTGCCTTAAGTTTGCGCAACTTTGCCAAGTTAAATCTCTCAAAAAAATTAAGTACACACTGAGAAATGTGTGAAACACTTTACCTATGTCTGAAAGTGCTTCTCTGCAATGGCGACTTTGACACCTGCAACTTCTTAGCACTGGTTCTCCCAACTCTGAACCCGTTTGATCAAGATCTTCTAGCCATAGATAGCTTACCTTCCAACTTAGATTTTGAGCCCTCACTTGTGTAAAACTTTACACTGTGGACTGAGCACTGACCATTTCTTTGAAGATGAAATGTGCGCCAGATTTCTCGACTCTCAGAACATCTTCACATATGAATGTTCCTAAACAAAATTCTCACAGCCTGATTGAAATTAATCTCTCAAATTCTAGCCATAGATAGATTAGCTATGGACTTAGATACGTGCAAAAGGATTCTTCAAAAGATTAAGCACAGAAGGAGAATGGGAGAGAAGATCGACGCGCAGAATTCTACAACATTTTCTTCTTCATTACTTTTCATACATATGGTTGATGATACATACAATGTTCATCACCTCTTCACCTATTCTTCTCTATCTGATCTATATCACTCTCTCTCTATTCTCTAATCTTCTCCTGCTCTCTTTGCCCGACATTTTCCAACATATTTATAGATGAATATATACAAGTGTATGACTAGACAAAGGTATCAGTCAGCTAATATACATATGTGTACATGTCTTTGGATTTTCTGAACATGCCCTTCCTTCAACCATCTGAATTTGTTCTCTTCTTGACTCCTTGACTTCATCTCTCCATAATCCTTCAATTGATGATTTTCATGCACCAACAGCTCCCCCTCAATCATTAATTGAGGTTCTTCTCTATCTTCTTGATTCCTGCCATATCCTTGAATCTTTGTAGTTTTGGTCCATCTAGACTTTTTGTCATCATATCTGCAACTTGATCTTTTGTGGGAGTGTGTATGACTTCAATCTCCTTCTCAATGACCTTCTCTCTCAGAAAATGATACTGTATTTCAATATGCTTAGTTCTAGCATGAAATACAGGATTAGCTGCCAAGTATAATGAACTCATATTGTCTCCACAAATAATAGGAGTACTCTGAATCACATCAAAAACTTTCAAAAGTGTCTTTAGCCATATTACCTCTTTTGCAGCTTCCACCATACCTTTATATTCTGCTTCTGTAGATGACAAAGCAACTGTATGTTGCTTCTTAGAACACCATGAAATCAATTTGTCTCCTACATAGCACAAGTATCCATGTGTTGATCTTCTATCATCCACATTACCTGCCCAATCTGCATCACTATATATCTTAATTCTTGTATCTGAAGTAAACCCATAGTACAACCCTTCTTTGAGTGTACCCTTGATGTACCTAAGTACTCTTTGTCTTGCAATCCAATGTTCCTTTCTAGGACAATGCATGAATTGTGAAAGCACACCAACTGCATGTGACAAGTCAGGCCTTGTCAATGTAGCATAAATCAAGCTACCAACCAAACTTTGATAGAGTTTCATATCTCTGAACTCTTCTCCTCCAAACCTAGACAATTTATGGTTCACTTCCAAAGGTGTAGGTGCAACCCTGCAATCTTCTATTTTAAATTTGGTTAGCAAATTTTTAAGATACCTTTCTTGGGTCACATATACTCCATGTTGAGTATAGGAAATCTCCATTCCCAAGAAGAATGATAGGTTCCCCAAATCACTGATTTTGAACTCTTTCTCCATCTGCTTCTTGATCATTTGTATCCCCTTATCATCTGTTCCTGTAAGTATTATGTCATCAACATAAATACACACATAAATGAACCCATCTTCACTTGCTTTGACTAGCAAGCTACTATCTGCCTTTGATGCTTGAAATCCAAGATCATTCAAGAATTTTACAAGCCTATAATTCCAAGCCCTTGGGGCTTGCTTCAACCCATACAAAGCTCTCTTGAGCGTACATACATAATTTGGACTCACTTGATCTTTGAACCCATCTGGTTGCTCCATGTAGACTTCATCTGAAATGTAACCATTCAAGAAGGCATTTTTAACATCTAATTGAGACAACTTCCAACCTTTACAAGCAGCAATTGCAATGAGTGTCCTGATGGTTGTCATCTTTGCCACAGGACTATAAGTCTCATCATAGTCCACTCCATATGTCTGTGCATACCCTTTCACAACAAGTCTAGCTTTGTACCTAGACACACTTCCATCTGCAAATCTCTTTGTTTTGTAAACCCACTTACATCCAATGATCTTCTGACTATTAGGTTTAGGAACCAAATCCCATGTTTGATTTTCTATCAATGCATCATACTCCTCTTGCATAGCATCTTCCCAATTCTTCTTCCCTTTGGCTTCTTCATATGTAGAAGGGTCTTCATCTGCTTTTACCAAATAAGCATAATCTTTAGTAGTTAAGAATGAAGTGTCATAGCTATACCTTGTAGGTTGCCATTTGTGCCTAGATGACCTCCTAACTTCTACACTTCTTGAGGTCTCTGGTTCATCACATTCTGGATCAAACCTTGGCCTCTCTTCAACTTCAATCTGCACTTCATTACTCTCACTTTCATCAAGTAATTGAATTTTTGCTTTACCTTTCCTTTGATCCACAACTTCTTCATCATCTGCATGTACATTATATTTACCTGCATACCAAGTACCTTGCTCATCAAATGTAACATCCTTGGATACAATAAATTGCTTTGTGGATGGACTCCACAACCTGTATCCCATTTGCTTATCATCATAACCAATGAATACATACTTTTCTGCCTTAGGCTCCAACTTATGCCTCAATTGAGATGGCACATATGCATATGCCAAGCATCCAAATATTCTGCAATGATCCAAGGTAGGTTTCTTACCCCACCAAGCTTCATATGGTGTCATACCCTGCCACCTTTACAAGGCAATCTATTAACCAAATATGTAGCTGTATTTACAGCCTCAGCCCACAAATAATTTGGGCAATTCTTCTCTTTCATCATGGACCTTGCAAACTCAACAAGAGTCCTATTTCTTCTTTCTGCTACCCCATTTTGTTGAGGAGAGTACCTGCAAGTAACTTCTCTCTTTATACCTGCATTCCACAAATAATCATTGAGCTCATTTGAAAAATACTCTCCCCCTCCATCTGACCTTAGTCTCTTCAATTTTTGACCTGTAATCCTTTCTGCATATGCATGATAGTGTTTAAATGTATTAAACACTTCTGACTTTTCCTTAATCACATAAATTGTGATCCACCTAGTAGCATCATCAACATATATGACATAATATCTTGAACCATTTATACTAAAGTCCTTTGAAGGACCCCACACATCTGTATGCACCAATTCAAGTCTTTCTTAATACATAAACCCATGCTTGGAGTAGGATTGCTTATGAGCCTTACCTAATTGACATGCCTCACATCTGTATGTCATGTGTTGACCTGCAATGTTAGGCAATCCAAGCACTGAATCATTGTTAATCATTTCTTTGATACCTCTTTCATTAAAGTGTCCAAGTCTTTTGTGCCAAAGATCCAATTCTGACACCTTCTGCTCTCCATATGTGAACATAGCATGTCCAACATTTCCTTGTACCTTCAATGTGAAGAGCCTTCCTTCTTTCTTTCCTACAATAACTTGTTTATACCCTTGACTAGGGTCTTCCACATAAACTCCATCATTGGTAAACCTTACCTCATAACCTTTTTCCACAATTTGACCTACACTGATCAAATTCTTTGGAATTGTGGGAACATAAAGTACCTTACTCAGAAGAGTGCTCCCATCCTTAGCTTTAACTGAACCAATTGACTTTACCTTATGCTTTGTATTATCACCTGTCTGAACTGTATGATTAATTGCATTATGATCTAGGTCAGTCATCAAAGCAATATTTCCACTTAAATGATTACTACATCCTGAATCAATGTAGAACACTCTCATGTCCTCATGTGAGGTTTCACATGTATTCATAATGAGAGTCGAGTCCTCCTTCTGATCTGATGCATAGTTGTAGTAGGTGTTATTATAGGATTGATTTTGGAAGTTTCTTCCACCACCTCTTCCAAAAGAATTCCTACCACCTCTACCTCTGAAATTTCCTCTCTGAAATCTACCACCTCTTGCTCTTTGATTAAAGTTCTGATAATTACCATTGTTTTGATTATTATGCCAACAATCATGAGATAGATGATTGGTCTTACCACATATCCAACAAGCTCTTGCATTATCTTTGTTGTTTCTGCCTCTTCCTCTACTTCTGCCATTTCCTCTTCCTCTTATGAAATTTGCTTGGTTTGATGTACCTTCTTCTTCACTTGATTGTTGCTTTCCTTTGTTGGCTTTCTTCTTGTCTTTAGAATACATTGCATGACCTGTACTCTTATCAACATCTCCTTTGACATCATTCTCAAAAGTTAGCATATGACCTAACAACTGATTCAAATCAGGAGTAAAATGATCTAATGAAAGTTCTGTAGATAAAATGAAAGGCTTCCATTTCTCATCTCCTCTTAGCCCTGTGAGTATTTGTCTTACCGATTTGTCTTCTTCAATATCTTCATCAACTGCACCTAAAGAATCTGCAATGTCCTTCATCTTTGTCACATAATCAGAAATTGATTGTGAGGCCTTCTTCTTGAAGGTAGTAAACTCTGCCCATAGTGAAGCCTTCCTTGATTTGGTTGTATTTTGGAAATGCTCTTCCAAAGCATTCCAAATGTCACAAGCACTCTCAAGTCCTCTAATGTGAGGAAGCAAATAGTCATTGACTGCCATGTAGATGATGCTTCTTGCTTGAGCATCCTTCTTCATCCAATTCTTCAAATCTGCAAGCTCCTCCCTAGTTGGAACACTAGGATCTCTGAATTCTGGCTTTTCTTCATCTCCTGTGATGTATCCTATCAGATCTTTGCTCATAAGATGAGCTTCCATCCTCATAGACCATGCAGGATAGTTCTCTCTATCCAACTTTTCAATTTGGAGACTATCTCCCATCTTTACTTCACCTGTAGCTTCAAATCTTTAACCTTTACAGATAATAAATGTACCTTTACTTCAAATGTTGCTCCTTCTGATCCTTTTGATGCTCTTTGTATGTCTTCCTTCAATCTTTCTTCAACCTTTACCCTTCTGCACCTTCAAAATGTAAAGATTTGTACTTCTGCAATAGTCGGAGTCTTCTTCACTTCAATTTTGACACAACCTGCTCTGATACTACTGATGGAGAGTGTTAATCTCCAAAAGAACAAGTTGACCTTGAATTTAGATCACCTCTATATCAAGATCAACTTTAGGCTCCACCTAATTTAGAGAATCTTCACCAAATTATCAGAAAATTGATTATTCTGAAAAATTCAGTTTCTTCAGAAAAGTCTGCTGCAGATTAGTCACTCATTGACTAATCAATCCTGTAAAGTTTTTGATAAAACTTTGCACAACACTTTGCCTTAAGGTTGCGCAACTTTGCCAAGTTAAATCTCTCAAAAAAATTAAGTACACACTGAGAAATGTGTGAAACACTTTACCTATGTCTGAAAGTGCTTCTCTGCAATGGCGACTTTGACACCTGCAACTTCTTAGCACTGGTTCTCCCAACTCTGAACCCGTTTGATCAAGATCTTCTAGCCATAGATAGCTTACCTTCCAACTTAGATTTTGAGCCCTCACTTGTGTAAAACTTTACACTGTGGACTGAGCACTGACCATTTCTTTGAAGATGAAATGTGCGTCAGATTTCTCGACTCTCAGAACATCTTCACATATGAATGTTCCTAAACAAAATTCTCACAGCCTGATTGAAATTAATCTCTCAAATTCTAGCCATAGATAGATTAGCTATGGACTTAGATACGTGCAAAAGGATTCTTCAAAAGATTAAGCACAGAAGGAGAATGGGAGAGAAGATCGACGCGCAGAATTTTACAACATTTTCTTCTTCATTACTTTTCATACATATGGTTGATGATACATACAATGTTCATCACCTCTTCACCTATTCTTCTCTATCTGATCTATATCACTCTCTCTCTATTCTCTAATCTTCTCCTGCTCTCTTTGCCCGACATTTTCCAACATATTTATAGATGAATATATACAAGTGTATGACTAGACAAAGGTATAAGTCAGCTAATATACATATGTGTACATGTCTTTGGATTTTCTGAACATGCCCTTCCTTCAACCATCTGAATTTGTTCTCTTCTTGACTCCTTGACTTCATCTCTCCATAATCCTTCAATTGATGATTGTCATGCAGCAACAGAATTGCCCTCATTCAAAGCTAGAGGACTACCCACCAAGGATGAACAAGAGAGGCTCAACCAATGGTGTGCAAAGGATGCTTTGGCAAGGTCTTACCTTCTTAACTCTATATCTGATTTCCTTTTACCTCATATAAGGAACTGTAAGACTTCCCAAGAGACTTGGGAAACTCTGTCAACATATTTTTCTTCCAACACAAGGGCCAGGAAGAATCAACTCTGGATTGAATTCACAACCCTTAGGAAGCAGCCCAAGCAATCAGTCTCAAAGTATGTGACCAAGATTAAAGATGTGGCAGACCAATTAGCAAGCATTGGAGAGGAGATTGAAGAGGAGCAAATAGTCAGGCAAGTAACAAATGGACTCAAATCAGATGATAAGTGGGAAAGTTTCACCACTGCAATGGACCTCTATATGGACATGCATACCCCAGATCTCACAACACTCATGGGCCAACTATTCACACATGAAGCAAAGTTTACAAAGGCAGGAGATCAATCAAAAGGTAACAACCCCTCTGCTCTCTATACTGATAAGAAAGTTAAGGATAAAGGTAAAGGGAAGAAACAGGATGAAGAAGGTTCTACCTCCCAAGCTAATTATGCAGGGAGAGGTAGATCATCAAGGGGCAGGGGCAGAGGAGGTAAATCAGGTAGGGGGAGACCCTACAACTCATCACCATGCAACATTTGTGGATTGTCCAATCATACCACAGATGAATGCTACAAGAACTACAAAAATCAGAGAGGAAGAGGCTACTCAAGAGGTGGATACTCTCAAGGGAGAGGCAGGTTCAACCAACATCAAGGCTACAATGGATACAACAATCAATACAACAACAATTACAACCACAACCACAATGGTAATTACCAAGGTGGATTTAGAAATAGAAGGGATTACAACAATTACACAGAGGAGCAAGATGACTCCCTATTGATCATGAATATGACCTCCAAGGCAGGTACAAATGATGATCATTTATTTTATATTGACTCAGGATGTTCTAACCATGTAGCTGGCAATGTGGCACTACTTTCTGATTTGGAAGAACCCAAGGGCAAACATCAGGTACAGACAGGTGATGATACTAAACACTCTGTTGTAAAGATTGGAAATGTAAAGACATGTGATGGTAACCAGAATCTATTGAGCAGGGTACTCTATGTACCAACCATCACTAAGAATCTAATGAGTGTTGGTTAGATTGTGGAGAAAGGTTTGCAGGTCAGATTCACACAACATGGAGCATATGTGGAGGACCCAAGACATGGATTCAGAAGGATAGCCAAGGGAGAGAAATCAGGTAGATTGTTTACTTTTGAGCTAGAAGACACCAAGAACATTGCTTTATATAATTACAAGGATCAAACACTTTCAGAGTTAGAAATATGGCACAAGAGGTTAGGGCACATAGGTGAAAGAACTCTAAAGCAAATGTGCAGGGATCAATGTGTGCTTGGGATACCTAATGTATCCAAGCAACACATGATTTACAAGTGTGGAGCATGTCAGTTTGGTAAGTCTCATAGATTGCCCTATTCAAAGAAAGGTTTCATGCATGAAGACTACCTAGACTTGGTACACACAGATGTTTGGGGACCTAGCAAGGACCCTTCCATTTCAGGTTCAAGGTATTATGTGTCCTTCATTGATGACTATAGCAGGTGGACCATCTTATACTTTATGAAACATAAAGATGAAGTGTTTAATTGTTTCAAGAGGTATCTTGCACTTGTTGAAAATCAAACAGGAAGAAGCTTGAAGAGGCTAAGGTCAGATGGTGGAGGAGAGTACTTCTCAAATGAGTTTGAAGATTTCTTGCAGGAAAGAGGCATCAAAAGGGAGACAACTACAAGGTACTCACCTAAACAAAATGGGGTAGCTGAAAGAAGGAATAGACTCATTGTAGAAACAGCTAGGTCTATGCTTAATGAAAAGAAATTGCCAAATTATCTTTGGGCAGAGAGTGTATCTACTGCCACCTATCTCATCAATAGGTTGCCATCCAAATCACTTGATGGCATGACACCATATGAAGCTTGGCATGGTAAGAGACCTTCTCTGGATCATTGTAAAATCTCTGGTTGTGTAGCATATGTGCATATTCCCTCACAGGTAAGGGGAAAGCTAGACCCTAAAGCTGAAAAATGTATCTTCATTGGTTATGATTTGAACCAAAAGGGATACAGATTCTAGAACCCAACAAACAAAGGCTTCAAGGTAAGCAGAGATGTCATCTTTGATGAGAATGACTCTTGGTATGAGAATGAATGCAGGAAGGTTAGTCTACCCTATGATATGGAAGAAGAATTCCCAAGGCTCACAAAGGAGGAACCAATACAGAAAGAAGACTCAAGCTCAGATGATGATGATACAATTAACCTTGAGGAATTCAAGGCATGGAAGTCCAAAGGAAAGATGAAGATAAAGAAGCTAGAGGATATACCAGAATACTCAACTCAAGCAATTAGAAGATCTCAGAGAGAAAGCAAGAGACCAATCAGATTTGGGTATGACACATCACTTGTAACTAAACATTCTGTATATCTCGCAAAGGATTTGTTGAATGATGAACCAGGTACCTATGAAGAGGCAATCACCAAACCAGAATGGAAAGAAGCTATGGATGAAGAAATGGAAGCTCTCAAGGAGAGTGATACTTGGGACTTGGTACCCATGAAAGACTCTATGAAGGTGATAGGATCCAGATGGATCTACAAACTAAAGAGAAATTCAGATGGAACAATAAACAGGTACAAAGCTAGGTTGGTAGCCAAGGGTTTTGCACAAACCCAAGGCATTGATTATGAGGAGACATTTTCTCGTGTGGCTAAAATGCCAACTATCAGAATATTGGTGAGTGTAGCTGCATCCAAGAATTGGAACATGTATCAATTAGATGTCAAGAATGCTTTCTTGAATGGATGGATATCTGAAGAGTCTACATGTCACAACCACCTGGCTATGAAGATCCCAAGAAGGTAAACTATGTTTGTAAATTGAAGAAGGCTCTGTATGGTTTGAAGGAGGCACCTAGAGCATGGAATTACAGGTTGACAACCTACCTCCAAGACCAAGGATTTGTGATGAGTAAAGCAGACACTTCTCTATTCATAAAGAGGAGTAGTACAGAGGTAATCTACTTGTGTGTTTATGTTGATGACATCATCATTACAGGCAATGATGTCAATGGGATTAGACACATCAAATGACAGATGATGAAAGAGTTCAAGATTAATGATCTTGGATTATTGAAGTACTTCTTAGGTCTTGAGTTAGTCTACACTAACTCAGGTATATATATCACTCAAAAGAAGTATGTACAGGATATGGTCAAGAAGTTTGGCTTGCAGGATGCTAAAGTCTCAAGTACTCCAATGGAGGTCAACCTAAAGCTAAGTGCTCATGAAGGGGATGAAATACAAGACATTACAGGATATCAAAGCATGGTAGGTAGTTTGAACTATGCTACCTTGACAAGAATTGACATAGCATATGGAGTTAGTGTGCTAAGCCAATTCATGCACAAACCAAGGGTACCTCACCTAGAAGCAGCAAAGAAAATCTTGAAGTACCTCAAAGGAACTCAAAGCCATGGTTTGTATTTTTCTTATACATCAGATATTGACATTAAAGTATATTCAGATGCAGATTGGGCAAGATGCAAGGATGATAGGAGGAGCACATCAGGTTACATTTGTTTTGCAGGAGATAAACCTATTTCTTGGTCAGCCAAGAAGCAACCTACAGTGGCATTGTCATCCACTGAAGCAGAGTATAGAGGGCTTGGCAATGCCACTCAAGAAGCTATCTGGTTAAAGCTTTTGTATACAGAGTTAGGTCTATACACTAGACCTCCAATTATCTTTGGAGACAACACAAGCTCTCTTCACCTTGCGACTAATCCAATATATCATGCTAGAACCAAACACATAGAGATTCATTACCACTACGTGAGAGAGAAGTTGCTTAGTAAAGACATTCAATTGACATATGTGTCTACTAATATGCAATGTGCAGATTTACTCACTAAAGCATTGGATGGAAACAAGCTATGCAGATTCAAATCCATGATTGGATTGCAGGATGTGATTGAAGACTAAAGATGAAGACTTAAGCCAAAGTGCTTGGCTTGAGGGGGAGCTATTGGTGCATTTCAAGCCTTCACATTTGGCTTGGAACCTTGGAAGATTAGCTTGGAACCCTTGAAGAATATCATTATGAGAAGCAAGAACCATAGGAACACTTGCCTATGTGTTATTACATTTTACTCATTGTAAAAGTCTATATGACTTGGCATTTACATGTAATCACTTACCTACTTGATTAGTCGTGGAATTGGATGGTGTGATTGGAGAGAATATCTCCTTACATTTAGTGGAGTGATCATAGGAGATTTGAATTTGAATTCAAATTCAAATCTCAACTCAACTTCTATAAAAGTCAATGTAAAAAGTCGCGGGCCAGCTAGTCTCATTGAGCTCACTCCCCGAGGCATTCTACTGTTGTAACTTTGTGTGTGTTTGTGCTACTTCATAGCCTACACCACAACACCTCAATTAGCTATGCTTGTCAAGCTAAGTATGTACAATTACATCAATCAATAGAAGTATACACATTCACTATCACTGTTTTCTCTGAGTCATCATCTCCAAGTCTGTCAACTTCAAAGGAGCATATCTCAGGATCTACTGAGCCAAATCAAGTGAATCAAAGCACATTAGATTCAGCTCAAAGTCTACTATACACCTACAAAATTTCAAGGTGCACACTGGTCTGTGTCTGCAAAGCTCCTAAAATATCGGGGGTAAACTTTATTTTGCTAAAGTGATTTCTCTGAGTATAGTTTATCATTTCTTCTCATTCCACTTGCAAATGGTAGCTTGTTAAGCTAATTGAATATGTCCAGAAGGAATTAGATCAATTGTAAATGTGCTGGTCACACTGAGTGAAAGACTGAGCAGGTGTCATTACAGAAATAGCAAGTTTTGTAGGATTTTTGAAGTGCCAAGATATCTGTTTTGATTTGATCATTACACACATCATTTGCAAAGTACATATATGCTTTCTTGGTACCATTTGGAAGCTAAGCTAGTGTACTAAGCATATCTGAAGCAAAGGAGGGCTGGAGCAAAGCAAGTTTAGCAGCTTCAACTCAATCTCTTGAGTGCATCCAACCATCACTCCCAACACTATCTATCTATCTATCTATCTATCTATCTATCTATCTATCTATCTATCTATCTATCTATCTATCTATCTATCTATCTATCTATCTATCTATCTATCTATCTATCTATCTATCTATCTATTGATCTATCTATCTATCTATGTATGTATCTATCTCTCTCTCTATCTATCTATCTATCTATCTATCTATCTATCTATCTATCTATCTATCTATCTATCTATCTATCTATCTATCTATCTATCTATCTATCTATCTATCTATCTATCTATCTATCTATCTATCTATCTATCTGTCTATCTATCTATCTATCTATCTATCTATCTATCTGTCTATCTATCTATCTATCTATCTATTTATCTTTCTCTCTATCTCTCTGCTTGATAGTTTGTTTGTTTGTCTGTTTGTCTCTATGGCTATTTCTTTGTCTCTCTATCTCTTTGTCTATCCTTTTGCCTATCTATCTATCTATCTATCTATCTATCTATCTATCTATCTATCTATCTATCTATCTATCTATCTATCTATCTATCTATCTATCTATCTATCTATCTATCTATCTATCTATCTATCTATCTATCTATTTATCTATCTATCTATCTATCTATCTATCTATCTATCTATCTATCTATCTATCTATCTATCTATATATCTATCTATCTAATCTTTATTATCTATCTATCTATCTATCTATCTACATATCTATGGATCTATCTAATTTTCTATCTATATATCAATCCTCCTATCTATATATTGATGGAGAATGTTAATCTCCAAAAGAACAACTTACTCTTGTGATTAGAGCACCTCTATACCAAGAGTAAGTCAAACACTTAAATAATTTAGAGGATCAATTGCTAACTTATCAGAAATTAACAAATCTGTGAAGAAGGTGATACACAGAAAAGTCTGCTGCACTATTTCTCAACATTGACCTATCAAATCTGTAAAGTTTTTTATGAAACTTTGTACGAAGTATCTCCTAGAGATTGCGCAACTATTCCAAGTTGAATTACTCCAAAAGATTAAGTATAACTTGAGAAATTGATTTCACAAGTTACCTATGTCAGAAACTGTTATCCAAAACAGTCGACTTTACACCTGTAACTTTTAAGACTTGGTTCTCCTTGAATAGAACCCGTTTTACAAAATGCTTCTAGACATAAGTAGCTTATCTTTCAACTTAAAGATTAAGCCCTCACTCATGCAAAACTTTAAACTGTGCTGGGAGAAATGACCAAAACATTGACTTCGAAATATGCGCCTGTTTTAGGAACCTGTGAATACACTTCACATATGAATGTTCCTACACTTAATTCACTCAGCCTGATTACAATTGGAAGCTGAAACTTTGCACAGAGGTCAAGCAACTCTCAACTTAGACTTGTACAAAAACATTCCACAATTGATCTACTGTAGAAGGAGAACACGCAGAAACATCGGGCGCAAAATTTTTCATTTACTCAGAGAAAATACAACTGAGTGATGAGAGCTAACTCAAATTTACTTTCCTCTATCTCATGACTCCTATCTCCCTCATTCTTGACTTCTAACTAATGTCACATAAGCTCTCATGTGCTCTCATTCATGCCCCGACTTTTCTCAAGGTATTTATAGATAATTTGTACATAATTCTTACTGAACAAAAAATCTAAGTCATCTATGACTATGCTAATGTACATATGTGTACACTTCTCTTGTCCTCTGATTGTAATCTTCTTCCACACTTTAGGAATTGATTCTTCCTTCATCATTTGATCTTCCAAGCCTTCAATTGGTGATTGGTATGCACCAATAGCTCCCCCTCAATCATCAATTGAGGTCTTCTCTGTCTTCTTGATACTTGCCATGTCTTTGAACCTTTGTAACTTAGGTCCATCCAAACTCTTTGTCATCATATCTGCCACCTGTTCTTTTGTTGGAGTGTACATCACTTCAATCTCTTTATCTAGTACCTTTTCCCTCAAGAAATGATACTGAATCTCTATATGCTTAGTCCTGGCATGAAAAACAGGGTTAGCTGCCAAATACAAAGAACTCATATTGTCTCCAAAAATTATTGGAGTACTATGATCAAACTCAAAACTTTTCATCAATGTCTTCAACCATATGACTTCTTTTGCAGCTTCTACCATTCCCTTATACTCAGCTTCTGTGGATGATAAAGCAACTGTGTGTTGCTTCTTTGAACACCAAGACACTAACTTGTCTCCAACATAACATAGATATCCATGAGTAGACCTTCTATCATCTGAGTCACCTGCCCAATCTGCATCACTAAACACTTTGATTCTTGTGTCAGAAGTGAAACCATAATACAAACCTTCACTTAGGGTTCCCTTGATATATCTGAGTACCCTTTGGGCTGCAATCCAATGAGTCTTCTTTGGACAATGCATGAATTGTGACAACACACCTACTGCATATGATAGATCTGGCCTTGTCAAGGTAGCATAGATTAGACTACCTACCAAACTCTGATATTTCTTCATGTCATTGAACTCTTCACCTCCATACCTGCTCAATTTATGATTTACCTCCAATGGTGTGGTTGAGGTCCTGCAATCTTCCATGTTAAACTTGACTAGAAGATTCTTCAAGTATCTCTCTTGTGAAACATATACTCCATGTTGAGTATACACAATCTGCATTCCTAGAAAATAAGATAAGTTTCCCAAGTAACTTATCTTAAACTCCTTCTCTATTTGCTTCTTGAGTTCATTGATTCCTTGAGCATCTGTTCCTGTAACAATAATATCATCAACATAAATGCACATGTAAATATATCCATTTTCACTTGCCTTCACTAGCAAGCTACTATCTGCCTTTGATGCTTGAAAACCACATTCATTCAAGAACTTGACCAATCTGTAATTCCAAGCTCTTGGGGCTTGCTTCAACCCATATAAAGCTCTCTTGAGCTTACACACATAATCTGATCCAATTGACTCCATAAAGCCTTCTGGTTGCTCCATATATACTTCATCTGCAATGTAACCATTAAGAAATGCATTCTTCACATCCAATTGTGATAATTTCCATCCCTTGCAAGTAGCAATAGCAATCAATGTCCTAATTGTAGACATCTTAGCAACAGGACTAAAGGTTTCATCATAATCTACCCCATAAGTTTGGGCATAACCTTTAACCACAAGTCTAGCCTTATATCTAGACACCTTACCATCTGCAAACCTCTTTGTTTTATATACCCACTTGCATCCAATGACCTTCTGATTCTTTGGTCTTGGTACTAATTCCCAAGTTTCATTTTCAAGTAGAGCATCATACTCTTCTTGCATTGCCTTCTCCCAATTCTGTTTACCTTTGGCTTCTTCATAAGTAATTGGATCTTCTTCTGTTTTCACAATGTAGGCATAATCTTTTGTTGTTAGGAAAGATGTATCATAGCTATACCTTATAGGTTCTTTCCTTTCTCTTGTAGATCTCCTGATTTCTGCACTTCTTGAAGTTTCAGCCTCATTTGATTCTGGATCAAATCTTGGCCCTTCTTCTACATGATCCTGCACTCTACATCTAGAGTCAACTTCATCAACAATTTCTTCACAAACTTTTACCTTTGCCTTTCCTTTCCTTTGAATTTCTTCAACACCTGTATACTCATTTGGTGATCCTGTATACCACATGTTTTGCTCATCAAATGTTACATCTTTAGTAACAAGAAATTGCTTTGTGGATGGACTCCACAACCTATAACCCATCTGTCTATCATCATATCCAATAAACACATACTTCTCTGCTTTTGGTTCTAGCTTATGTCTTAATTGTGAAGGAACATAAGCATATGCAATACATCCAAATACTTTACAATGATCAAGACTAGGCTTCTTACCCCACCATGCTTCATAAGGGGTTCCTCCATCCAAAGCTTTGCAAGGCAACCTATTCACAAGGTATGTTGCAGTGTTAATGGCCTCTGCCCATAAGTAATTTGGACAATTCTTTTCCTTCATCATGGCTCTTGCAAACTCTACAAGAGTCCTATTCCTCCTTTCTGCTACTCCATTCTGTTGAGGGGAGTACCTGCAAGTTACTTCTCTTTTGATACCTGCATTCCACAAATAATCATCAAACTCTTTTGAGAAATACTCTCCCCCTCCATCTGATCTTAACCTCTTGAGCTTTTGTCCTGTGATCCTTTCTGCATAAGCATGAAAATGTTTGAATGTCTTGAAGACTTCTGATTTGTCCTTGATTACATACAAAGTAATCCACCTGGTTGCATCATCAACAAACAACACATAATATCTGGATCCATTTATGCTATAGTCCCTTGAGGGACCCCATACATCTGTATGAACCAATTCAAGCATGTTTGAATACTTGTACCCTGATTTGTTATAAGAACTCTTATGTGCTTTACCTAATTGACAAGCTTCACACTTGTACACCATATGTTGCTCTTCAATGTTTGGCAATCCAAGCACCACCTGATTCTTTGACATCTCCTTTATAGCTCTCTCATTGAAATGACCTAGCCTTTTATGCCATAGGTCTAATTCAGATACCTTTTGACCTCCATAGGTAAACAATGCATGTCCCACATTACCTTGGACTTTGAGAGTAAACAATCTTCCTTCCTTTTTACCTGCAATTATGGTTCTATATCCCTGATTTGGATCTTGTACATAAACACCATCATTTGTGAATCTTACCTCATATCCTTTCTCCACAATTTGCCCTACACTTATTAAATTTTTAGGAATAGTAGGAACATAAAGTACCTTACTCAGAAGTGTACTTCCACTCTTTGTCTTCACTGATCCAATGCTCTCCACTTTATGTTTGGTATTTTCACCTGTTTGAACTGTATGTCCATTTACCCTTGCTTCCATATCAGTCATCAAGGATAGATTCCCACTCAGATGATTGCTACACCCTGAGTCAATATAAAACACTCTTTGATCTTCTCCCATTGATTCATGAGTTGCATTCAAGATAAGAGTCATGTCATCCTTCTGATCTGATGCATAATTGTAATAATTATTGTTGTAGGACTGAGATTGGAAGTTTCTTCCACCTCCTCTACCATATGATGTCCTACCACCTCTTCCTCTGAAGTTGCCTCTTTGGTTTCTGCCTCCTCTACCTCTTTGACTATAATTCTGATTGTTGTATCCTCCACTTTGATTATTATACCAACAATCATTTGCCAAATGATTTGTTCTGCCACAAATCCAACAAGCTTTAGCATTATCTTTGTTCTTACCTCCTCTTCCTTTACCTCTGAAATTTGTCTTCCCTTTTGTGAAGTTGGCTTGATTTGAATTCCCTTCATCATCATTTGATTGCTTTCCTTTGCCATTCTTTTTCTTGTCTTTGGAGTACATGGCTTGACTTGTACTTCTATCATTGTCTCCTTTAAGATCCTGCTCAAAGGTTAGCATGTGTCCTAGCAATTGATTAAGGTCAGGAGTAAAGTGATCAAGTGACAATTCTATGGACAAGATAAAAGGCTTCCACTTCTCCTCACCTCTTAGACCTGTAAGTATTTGTCTTACCAACTTTTCTTCTTCAATATCTTCATCCACTGCTCCCAAGCTATCTGCAATATCTTTCATCCTTGCCACATAATCTGAAATTGATTGTGAGCTCTTCTTCTTGAAGGTTGTGAACTCAGCCCATAGTGAGGACTTCCTTGACTTAGTTGTATTTTGGAAATGCTCTTCCAAGGCATTCCAAACATCTGTGGCACTTTCCAAACCTCTGATGTGAGGTAGAAGGTAATCATTTACAGCCATGTAGATGATACTCCTTGCTTGAGCATCCTTTCTCATCCATGTCTTCAACATTGCAAGTTCTTCCCTAGTAGGAATACTT